>CATIWR010461820.1:0-31294 GCA_949677035.1 Omphalea diandra | reverse complement strand
TCTCTATATATCTCTCTCTTATTTTTATATATATTTTTGTGTGAAAGTGTGTGTTATATATATATATATATATATATATATATATATATATATATATATATATATATATATATATATATATATATATGGATTTTTTAGAATTAATTTAATTATACCAAAATTATAAGTTAGTGATTATAATAAAATCTAATCTAATAGTCAAATAACTATAAGTTAATCTAAAATTTTTCATATATTTAAAAATCATAATTGTGCAAGTATTTATATATTGATGTTTTAATTCAATAAAAGTACATTTTTGTTGGTTGGTGATGTAGGCAGTGGCTCTATATATGGTGAGTTATGTAGGAAGAGCTGAAATGCAAATTGTGGTGGCCAAAGATATTATCCCTGACCCAGAATTTCTTGCTAAATGCTTTGAAGATTGTTTACATGAGATGAGGGAAGCGACAACCACCAAGTGAAATTTGAGACAATGACATGACGATGAATGGGTTTTTATCACATAAATTTAGTTTTCATTATTTAGTAAATTTGCACATGTACATCATTATAAAAAGAAATGTTTCTAACTAAACGTATGAGAAAATGTTTTAACATTTCTTTGAAAAGGAAATTATTAATGTTATTCATCTCTAAATAATCATGGTATAAATCATTTTTCTATAAGCAAAATTAACAAATTATATATTTAATTAATATATTCTATTTATTATATATTTATTAATAATTTATATCTTATTATAATAATTTATTAGTATTTTCAAATAAGAGTTCCCAAAAAAAAAAAAAAAAAAGAAAGAGATTGTTATTAAGTGCCAACTATTCTAGATCATTAGACCAAACCCAATATACCTTAATGCGAAATGCTAAACAAACAAAATATAAGCAACCAAAAAAAAAAAAAAAAAAGAAGAAGAATTCAAAGTTAGCAACTTAGAGCAAAAAGCATAACCATCAAACCAAAGTAAAATTAAAAGATCTAGACAAAATACATAATACAAAGAACTGATATATAGTACCAAAAAACATAATATAATGTTAATCAACTAGGAAAAAAACCTACAACACTTAGACCAATTAAAAAAAAGTGATAATTTAACTTACATTTTTAATCATATCTTTGATAGCCTATCTATAAAAGATTAATCATCCTAATGAATGGACAAATATAGAGGAAGGTAGTTTGCTAACAAAGTTTGAAATGCCATTAAAAACTAAATGTAAATTGAATTGTCGTAAACACTTCTCCCTAGTCTATGTGATATCATTTAAAGAATCTTATTCAACATAAATTCATAATCCCCATTAAAAGAAGGAAGTAACTAGACTGATAACCCAACAACCTTGTTTTTAGCCTTATTTTATTTTAGCATATTGAGCTTTGCTAGTAACCAATTAGAGATGAATTAGGTATTCAAAAATAAATTGAACTATGGGAAAAAAGAACTCAAAACCTAAAACCAAATAAAGAGTATAGGAAGAAACTTCCTTTAATTGAAACATACTTATTAAAATTTAATCTTTCACCTTTAGTCCTTATGTATGTAACTATGAGTACTAGATTTTAGGATTGTTGGGATGTGACTCCAATGATGAAAACTGTGTTCATTTTATTATGTGAAGATTGAAGCAACAATATTCAAAGAAGGGAAAAGCTTGGAACACCTTTGAGTTTATGGATCTTCATGTGGTAAACTTTTGAACTGATTATTTTGAACTATTTGGATAATGATTGGCTTGATCTCAAAATTGTTGGCATTGACAGCTGGCCTTATAACTTCGAACTAAGGTTCAATTAGTAATGGTACACTATAGTCCTTTATAGCTTACCCATTCTCATTATTGTTTGCCATTAGTGGTTACCTTTAGTTATGCTCTTCTAATCTTTATCCTCTTTCACTCGCTCAAAGAATTCTTTCAATCTTAGGATCAAAATGTTTAAGCTCTTGTTCTACTCGGTTTAGATTCCTAGTCTTTCACATACAAAATAAAAAATTGCACCTAAAATCAAATAAAAAGAAAAGAAAATTTCCAAATTAAGAATTGAATTAATGTTTTTGATATTAAAGCACCACTTGTCTTCAACAATGGTACTAATTTGTTCTTCTTGAAATAAAGACTTGAAACTCCTAAAAAGTCTCCCCTTGAAAAGTATTTAACTTGTCAATAGCTACAAGTATATGAATCATATAAGTAATAAGTGCATAGTAAGTGTGGATATCGTCCTATAGAGACAAGTGTGAATAAGTATTAAAATGTGATGACTATATTTTTATTTAGAAAGTAATCAATTTATATCTTGACTAACAACTACATTGTAATAACAATAAACGTAAATAACTATGGCAAAAAGATAAATGCAATGGGAAAGAAAACCTTATATTAATCAACCTAGGATACTTGATCTTACAAATAAAAATTCAAGAAAATTTTTATTCTTCTAATGACATGTTGGATTATGTATTACAACTATCAATTGTCTCTATAGTGTTTAGGTCCTATCTTTTAAGCAGTCACTCAACTTTGAAATTCTATTTCATAGAACCATTTCTTAATATGAGCTAGAAAAAGAAAATCACTAAGTTAGATCTATCAATCCTTTAATGATAACAATAGGTTAAATGGATATCTTTACTCATCAATTAACCTAAGGAGATTGATTTTAGTTTTATTTCAAATCTCAATCTATAAACAAAATAGAAATCATGCAATTGGTTACTAGTCAAATACAAGCATTAGGTTTAAAATCATTCACTTGGAAAAGAACAAAGATCCAATATTGTCATTAAAATCATAAGTCATTTAATCTTTTTCATAACAACAACAAGGTCTTAAATAAAAGATCTAAACTAAGATACTATCTAGACTAACATACTTATAAAAAAAAAAGAAATCTAATTGTAAAAGCATCATCTTGAAAAAGGAAATAAGAAACAAAGAAAAGGAAATATAATTCTCCCAACTAGCTTGATGGTAGGCAAGATCTCATTTTTTTCTTTTTTTTCTTTCTTAAGTGATCTCTTAAACTATTAAATAGGATCTCGAATTGAATCCTTGTTTCATTTATTTTCTTCTATCATAATTGGATCTTTTTATTGCTCAAAATTCACTTTTTGTTCTCTTTGAAAAACCCTAGGTGCTTCCCTTTTATACTCCTCTAGAAAACTAAAACGCAGGCTAAAATATGAGGAACGAATCACTGGCATTGCAGACTATAACAACTATCATAATAGCGATAGATAGTTTTGGCTATTGGTTTTGTAGCTTACGAGTTCTATCATGGGTGCAATAGCTTGTAATCACTTCTTGCTTGACTAAAGTTCTTAGTTGGTCCATGAAGTTGTCTATCTTGAAGTTATATATCTTGCTTGTTTTTCTCTAAAACTCCTTAAACACTTATCAAACATATGAATATGGAAAATAACATAAATGAACTCAAAATAACTTAATTTCATCATAAAATTTCATTAAATTAATCTCAAAACTCACTAAAATACTATGAACAAATTAATCCTAACAACTTGCCAACAAGGATCTTAATGCTCATATTGAGAACTTTTTAAAGAATTGCAATACTTTTAGATAAAATGGATGATTTAAATATTTATTAAAAAAAAAAGGCTTAAGATGGTTTATCCTAGATAGAAAGTCTTCATAATGAAACCACTACTTTTTGGCAATAAGATGGAGAGGCATTAAATGGAACATGGGAAGATTTAAAGATTTGTTAATGAAATTTCCAATTAATCAAGTTCTGATGTTGTTAGTTGTACATATCTTTTATGATGGATTATTTGGGCACATTAAAATCACAATAGATGTTATAGGAAGATCTATATTTGATAATACTATGGATGTTACATATGATCTTATAGAGACCATAACAAACAATAATTACATAGTCGGTAACAGGACCATATCAAGAAGAGTTAGTGAAATTTATGATGTGGATGCATTCAAAGCATTGCAACCTCAAGTATCTAACGTTGCTCAATATTTAAATTTCATGAATTGTAATGCTATTTCCCTCGCTTTCTTGCTGGTGGTATGTGAACTATGCGAGGAAAATAACCATAAGAGCATTGATTACAAAATGGGGAATTTATTTACACAAGAGCAAGTTAGTTTTATTGGTAATTTTAATCGTGAAACCAATAATCGTTACTCTAATACCTATAAATAATATTGGTAAGACTATCCTAACTTTTCTTAGTCAAACAATAATTTTTTAAACTCTAAACCTTAAGATCCTTAGTTTTAATCAACCACCTAATTACTAACCCACCAAGAAAAGAAGTCTAACTTAGAGAGCCTTATGGAAAAATTCATCAGCAAAACTGAGGCTAGGTTAGTTCACCAAGATGAAATGATGAGGAATTAGATGTAAAGATTAATTTGGTTACTAAAAACCATTTATCTTTTATTTATAACCATGAGGTTCAAGTAGGACAAATAGCTAATGCCTTAAGTTTTTTATCTCATTGGACCCTACCTAGTACCTCTGAAACTAATCTTAAGGACCAATTGAAGGCTATCACATTAGGAAGTGACATGGAGATCAACCCAGAGGTAATAGAAGAGAAGAATGGTGGGATAAGTAAAGATGAAGACAAAGAGATCAATCAATCTTATATACCTCTTGTTCCATTCCTTTCAAGGCTGAAAAAGCATATGATGGACAACCAATTTGTAAAATTTTTAGTGATGCTCAAGTAGATTAAAATCAATATGCTCAAGTCTCCTTATGACAAGTATTTAACTATAAGAGTTAAAGAGGATTATATGGATAACATATGCAAGGTAAGTACTACTTCCACTTCTATGAAGTATGATGACCATTCTTCTTCTTCACTTTGTTAATGCATAGGGTTATGATGAATATTTAAAAACACCTCTTTCTATATTGAAACCTCCTCAGTTAGAGCTATAGCCGTTACCTTTTCATCTTAGATATGAATTCTTTAAAAAAAAATTAACATTTTATGTATTATAATTTTCATTAAATTAAACCACAAATAAGAAAAGAAGTCATTAAAAATGTTAAGTCATAGAATTAAGTCTGTAAGTTAGACCATTACTCGTGTAAGAGGTATTAGTTTTACAATTTGCTTACATAAAATATTAATGGAGGACAATCACAACCTACAGTTGAACATCAAAGAATATTTAATCCTAGTATGAAAGCGGTAGTAAGGAAAGAGGTAGTCAAGCTATTAGAAGCGAGGATAGTAAACCCTATCTCGGATAACCTTTATGTTAGTCCCATACAAGTAGTTCTTAAAAAAGGGGGATATAACTGTTATGAACAATGAAAATAATGAGCTTATTCAAACTAGGACTATTAAAGGATAGATAGTGAGAATATATTATAGGATGTTAAATGTTGTGACATGTAAGGACCATTTTCCATTACTTGTTATGATCAAATGTTTAAAAGAATTATGGGGCATTAGTATTATTGCTCTATAAATGGGTATTTAGACTACTATAAAATTTAAATAGCCTTAAAAGATATAAAAAAAGAATGACTACATTAAAGTCAAGTGTCTTAGGTTGATTAATATAAGGTTTTCTTCCTAATTGCTTTTGCCTTTTTGCTATGGTTTATTTTCATTTCATTTGTAGTTATTGCTTCAGATATCATTTTGATTGCTTTCTAGATAAAAATAAATTAATTATATTTTAGTACTTATTTATGCTTGTCTCTGTGGGAATGATATCACATTCATTATCCACTACTATTACTTATACATCCATATACTTATGGCAATTAGCAAGTTAAATACTTGTCATAAGGAGACTATTTGGGAATAGTGCATTTGTACTTTAAAAATAAGAAACAGGCACTGTTGTTAGGGAGAAGCGATGATTTAATATTGAAATATGTGATTCTATTCTTAATTTAAACATTTTCTTTTCTTTTTGTTTGGTTTCAGGTATAATTCTTCATCTTATATGCAAAGACTAGAAGTCTAGACCTAGTAGACCAAGAACCTGAACCTTTTGATCTAGAAATGGAAAGAACTCTTAGAGTTGGTAGAAGAAGTCAAAGATTAGAAGAGCATAACAAACGACAAACACGAATGATGGATAATAATGAGAATGAGGGGGCTATAATTGACCATGGTGTACCATTGCTAAATGAATCTTAGCCCAATTTTAGAAGACCAACTATGAATGCCAAAAAATTTTGAGATCAAGCTAGCCATTATCTAAGAGATTTAAAAAATTAGGTTAGAGGATTATCACATGAAGATCCACACACCCATAGAACCACATTCGTGGATATTTGTGATACATTTAAGCAAAATGGAGTCTTTAATGATGCTATTAAGTTTAGGTTATTTTCTTTTTCATTGAGAGATAAGGCTAAGTCTTGGTACCATTCTTTGACTCCAGGCTTAATTACTACATGAAATTAGTAATCACAAGCTTTTCTGAAAAAGTTTTATCCATTAGAAAAGATAACTAAGTTGAGGAATGACATCTTTTCTTTTGCTTAATTAAAAAAAGTCACTTTATGAAACTTAGGATAGATTCAAGGAATTATTAAAAAAAACCATTATCATGGGTCATCAAAGTGGCTTATCTTACAAAATTTTATAATGGATTCAATCCATTATTGAGTAGTACATTAGATGCTACCGTAGGAGGAGCAATTATTATTAAAGCAGAAAATGTAACATCAATTGCTTAAAAAGACCAAAACTAACAATTATCAATGACCATTTGAAAGATCAGTCCCAAGGAAGGTAACCGAAGCTCTTGAGGTTAATCAATTGATAACTATGCACGCCTAAATTGCTAATTTATCTAAGCAAATCAGTGTCATGAATTGCAATGCCATAGCTTCTTTAACCATGCAGATTAGTACATGTGACCTTTATGAAGAAGGTGGCCATGTAAGCATAGATTGTGAGGTGGGCAACTCATTCGCTCCTTTAATTGTTGAACAAGTTACTTAGGTGGGGAATTATAATAATGTATAAGACAACAATCCCTATCTAACACTTACAATCCATGTTGGAGGAATCCTAACTTTTCTTGGGATGGGAACAATGTTTTGACAACGTAAGTACTTTAACATTTTTTAATTCTTAAATGTTAAGCAAGTTAATTAGGTGGAGAATTATAGTAACAGATAACATAACAATCCCTATTGAATTATAATCCTGTTTGGAGGAATCCTGATATTTGGTGTTATATTCATCATGTTTTGATGGTGCATTTTCCCCTTGAACTCATGCTTTAACACCTAATTTTGCTTATTAATAGACCTAATCCTAAGTATTTATGTTTTGTAGGACAAAGTGAAGGAAACAATGAAGATTGAAGTGGAAAAGATGGAACACGGCTAGAAGACATGACTGTGTTTTTGAAAACTTGTTGAGGCAGGAAATTTGGAAAAGACACATCTATGGACCTAACAAACTCAAGAAGGTCAAAACCATACACAATGCACAACTATGGGACATAAGCATGTGCCATGAAAAGCTAGCAGCACAAAAGCTATCACATCATAGTACGACCATGTCATGATTGGCACACAATCGTGCGCCACTATAAACCTCAAGTTGGTCATTGATTTGAGTGGGATTCTTTTTCCTTGTTGTGAGATTCAAGCTTTCGTATTCGAAAGGAGGAAAAAAAAGCAATTTAACGAAAAAAAAGAAGTCAAATTTAGGGTATGAGGGAATAACCAAAGGAAGGGATTATCATTCAAGCTAGGGTTACATCAAAATTGTTGAGAGAGAAGGTGCAAGAATTCAGGCAATCAAGAAGAAGTTCATGGCTATTCTTGGAGCTATTTTTATTATTTTATTTTCTTATCTTTATTTAATTATGAACTAAACTCTATTTTAATACTTCCCGCCATCGATAATTACTAGACATAGAAATAAGCATGGGGAAACTTTAAGCAAGGCTTAAGAAAGGTTTAAGGATCTCTTAAGATGATGCCCAAATCATTAGATTCCAAAGTGGTCAATTGTGCACACCTTCTACAATGGACTCTTTGGGCAAACCAAAATTATTATAGATGTAGTAGCTTGGGATCTTTATTACATAAAAGAACTGATGCAATCAATGAGTTGATTGACACTATGGTAAACAATAACTACCGAGCCGTTAAGAGGACTTTTCCAAAGAAAGTAGTAGAGATTCACAATATGGATGCCTTCCAAGCCTTGCAAGCTTAGGTATCTACCTTATCCAAACAATTGAATGCCTTTACTTGTAATGTTATGTCTTCTTCTTTCTTATAGGTATTATGCGAATTTTGTGGGGAAAGTGGGCATAAGAGTATTGATTGCCAAACAAGGAACCTTTTTGCCTAAGAATAAGAAAACTATGTGGGAAGCTGCAACCGTCGACCTTCTAACCCATACTCAAATGCTTACAATTCGGGTTAGCATAATCACCCAAACTTCTCTTGGTCCAATAGCAATACCTTACCCTAAAGCTTAAAGGGCGCCACCTAGTTGTCAATCCCCACCACCAAACTACCAACCTCAAGAAAATAAATCGAGCCTAGAAAACTTATTAAAAAAATTCATAACCTTTAATAATTATAGGCTAAAACAACATGAAGAAAACATCAGGAGAATCGAGATCAAGCTAATAAAAACCACTCATCCTTTATTCATAACCTTGAGATATAGGTGGTTCAAATAGCCAATGCCTTTAGCTCTAAATCCTAAGGTACCTTACCTAGTAATTTTGAAACCATCCCAAAGGACTAAGTGAAAGCCATCATTTTAAGGAGTGGTAAGGAACTTCAACCTAGATAAGAGAATGAAGAAAAAGAGGAAGAAGGTAAAATGGATTTAGGTAAAGAAGATGGAACCATTCTAGAGGTCAAGCCAAAAGAGAAAGTAAAACCATTTATAACCCCTGTTCCTTTCCCTTCAAGGCTCAAGCAAAATTTAGTGGGTAAGCAATTTGCAAAATTTTTGGATATGCTCAAGAAAATCCAAATTAATATATTGTTTGTGGAAGTGTTTTCCGAAATGCCTAAATATGCAAAGTTCATGAAGGACATACTTTTAAAGAAAAGCTAATTAGAGGAATACAAAAGAGTAACCCTAACTAACAAGTGTAGTGAAATCCTACTCAACAAGTTGTCTTCTAAAAGAAGAGTTCTGGGGGTTTTACTATACCTTGTGATATTGGTCATATTTCTTTTAAAAAAGCTCTTTGTGATCTAGGATCTAACATAAATTTAATGCCTTTATCTATTTTTAAAAAATTATCTATTAGAAAAATGAAGCCCACTGAGACCTCTCTCCAATTAGCAAATCATTCCATCATTTATCCTAAGGGGATAATTGAGGATGTGCTCATCAAAGTGGACAAGTTCATCATCTCGATGGATTTTGTAGTTCCCCTTGGTCTTAAGATGGCCATTTTTAACAACCAGTGGTGCTTTGGTTGATATTAAGGAAAACACACTAATGTTGCGAGTAGGAGATTAGGAAGTGGTCTTCAAAATGTACAAGGCAGTGAAAAGGACAATGAAGGATGAATGATGTTTTAAGATAGATGTCATTAAAGATTGCACTAAGGAAGTTTTTCAAGAATATGAGGAAACTTTGAAAATAAAAATAGTGGCCTTGGTAAGTGTCAAAAAAGAGAGAACACCAAAGAGATAAGTATTTAAATTTTAGAAACTTATGATGCTTATTATTTTTCTATTATTAAGCCCTTAGAATAAGAAAAATATCTTAAGGTGATCTTACCTTCCATTCTTAAACCTCCTCAACTTGAGCTTAAGTGTTTACCATCACACCTTAGATATGCATTTTTGGGGAGCGAAAAGACCCTTCTAGTTATCATTTTTAATGTGCTTATCCAAATACAAAAGGAAAACTATTGAGGGCGTTGAGAAATTGAATTAGAGCCTTGGGATGGACCAAGGGTGATTAGTCCTACTCTTTATATGCATAAAATTTCAATGGAGGATAATCAAAAACCCACTATAGAACACCAAATGAGGCTTAAAGGAGGTGGTTAGGAAGGAAGTAGTCAAATTACTAGATGCAGGAATCATCTACCCCATTTTAGATAGCCCATGGGTTAGTTCGATCCATGTAGTTCCCAAGAAAGGAGGGATGATGATTGTAGCCAATGAAAATAATAAGCTTATCCCTAATAGATCCTGATAGGTTAGAGAGTGTGTATTGATTATAGGAAGCAAAATGTCGCAATCCACAGGATCATTTTCCCTTACCCTTGATTGGTTAAAAGTTGGAAAGATTTGCAGGTCATATGTATTATTTCATCTTAGATGGGTACTCGAGCTATTACCAAATTCAAATAACACTAGAGGATTAAGAGAAAACAACATTTACATGCCCTTATGGTACATTTGCGTATAGTTGTATACCCTTTGGCCTATGCAATCCACCAACCACTTTTTAAAGGTATACTGGCCATATTTTCAAAAATGGTAAAACAGACGACATAAATATTCATGGATGATTTCTTTATTTTCGATGATACCTTTGATGCTTGTTTAACTAAACTTAACAAGGTTTTAGAAAGATACGAGGAGACAAACCTCGTACTTAATTGGAAATGTGCCATTTCATAGTATAAGAGGGTATTGTGCTTGGGTACAAAATCTCCTCTAAGGGAATTGAAGTTGATCAGACAAAGATCAAAGTCATAAAGAAATTACCTCTTTCAACATTGGTGAAAGGGATAAAGAGTTTCCTAGGCCATACGAGATTTTATTAGCGTTTCATTAGAGATTTTTCAAAGAATTATAAACCTCTTTGTGGTCTTTTATGC
The DNA here is from genome assembly GCA_949677035.1 of Omphalea diandra. NCBI lineage: Eukaryota > Viridiplantae > Streptophyta > Magnoliopsida > Malpighiales > Euphorbiaceae > Omphalea > Omphalea diandra. Next base: position 20,500 of record CATIWR010461820.1, on the reverse strand, counting down.
AAGGATATTCCTTTTACCTTTACTAATGATTGTCTCACTGCATTTCACAGGTTGAAAAAGGAACTCATCTCCACACCAATCATGATAAAGCTAGATTGGTTATTGTCATTTGTGTTAGTGTGCGATGCGAATGATTACATCATAAGGGCCATCTTAGGGCATAGGAAGGAAAAAAAGCTTATTGTCATTTACTATGCAAGACATACTCAATGATGCTTAGCTCAACTATGCCACTACCAAAAAAGAACTCTTGTCTATTATTTTTACATTTGATAAATTTTGATATTATTTGCTTGGCTCTAAAGTGATTATTTATGCAAATCATGCAATAATTTATTATTTGCTAACAAAGAAGGATGTGAAGCCATGGCTTATAAGATAGGTTATTTTGCTCCAAGAATTTAATGCAAAGATCAAGGACAAAAGGGTTAAGAGAACTTGGTTGCTAATAATCTCTCACACCTATAGCATCTACAAGAGGAGGAGGTAAGTATGTTGATCAATGAAACTATCCTGGATGCGTAACTCTTCCTTTTGAAAGCTTTCCAAACTCCTTGGTATACTGAATTGTGAATTATTTGGTAAGTGATGTCATTCCTCATAATTTTACTTCTCATAAAAAGGAAAAGTTTATGTATGATGTTAAATTTTATTTTTAGAAAAAACTTTATCTATTTAAAGAATGTGTCAATGGTATTATAAGAAGATGTGTACCAGAGGAGGATATAAGAGATATTTTACTCCATTATCATACCTGAGAATGTGAAGGACATTTTGGTCCATCCAAAATTACGACTAAGGTATTGCAAAGTAGATTTTATTGGCCCTTGTTATTTATTAACTCTTTTACTTTTGTCAAAGCTTGTGATAGGTGCCAAAGAATAGGTAATATCACATAGAGGAATGAAATGCCATTAAATTCCATAATTAAGGTAGAACTTTTCAATGTTTAGGGTATCGACTTCATGGGACCTTTCCCTAAATTATTTGGGAACCATACATTTTGATAGCAATTGACTACATGTCTAAATAGGTTGAAGCCATAACTACCCCAACTAATGATGCTAAAGTTGTGCTTTGGTTCTTAAAGAAGCAAATCTTCACAATTTTTGGAGTGTCGCGTGTAATTATTAGTGATAGGAGGTCACACTTTTATAATCGACAATTTGAGTCATTGCTCAAGAAGTATGGAGTCATGTACAAAAATGCAATGCCATATCATCCTCAAATGAATGGCTAAATGGAAGTGTCTAATAGGGGGGTAAAGCATATCTTAGAGAAGACAATCAACTCCTTAAGGAAGGATTGGTCCTCAAATCTTCTTAGCACACTTTGGGCGTATAGAAATGCTTATAAGACACTAATTTATTCCATGCCTTACCGTTTGGTGTTTGGGAAAGCTTGCCACTTACCAGTTGAATTAGAGCATCAAACTTATTAGGTGATCAAATTTCTCAACTTTGATTTGGATCTTGTCGGAGGAAGAGGAAACTCTAACTCAATGAACTCGAATCTTTATGTCTTCAAGCTTATGAGAACAATCATATTTATAAGGAGAAGATTAAACAGTTGCATGATAGTCACATCTTGAGAAAAGAGTTTAGGGAAGGATAAAAAGTGCTCATTTTTAACTTAAGTTTGTAGTTCTTTCCGAGCAAATTCAAATCTAGGTGGTTGGGACCATTCGTCATCACCAAAGTCTATTCCCATAGAGCAATTGAGATAAAAAAAAACCTCCAAGGGAGAGATATTTAGGGTCAATGAACACTGGTTAAAGCAATATTATGAAAAAGAGACTACACAACAAGGGGAAACTCTTTATCTCCCAAGTGCATCCTCATGAACGTTAAACGTAAGTGTCAAGCTAAAGACCTTAAACTAGCATGTTCATAGGGCAAACCCTATGTTTTATTCTTACTTGTCTTTGAGTAAAATATTGTCTTGTTCATTTACTTTTCTTAGTTGTTACTCTTTCAGTTTTTTAGGTTAGGGATTTAAGGACCTTAATGCTTGAAGCTTTACATATGTTTGAGGGAGTCTTCTTTTCCATTTTTATTTTATTGCTTTACCTATTGATATTCATACTTTTTAGTTATGTTTATGGTGTTTTTCTAGTGTTTTTATGTTAATTACATTAGTATTTGGTGTTCAGATGAGTATATGGTCTTGGAGGGGGGGGGGGTAAGCTCTATGGCCCTTAGGATGATCAATCTTTAAAAAACAAAATTCTAGGGAATGGCATGACATTGGAACATGACCATTTCATCAAAAATGAGTTTTGGGTAGCAGGTTTTGGTAACCCACAGCCTTGGAGCATGACCATGTGAGCTTATGAACACATTTTCCAATAGCCTTCCCAATTGCATGGCCTCTTTGCACAACTGTTGGCCTTTACTTCATCAATTTAACCAGAATCTATGAGTAATGCATTTCCCTGTGACACTACCATGCGATGCTATATCCTTTAGGTACTCGGTGTTTTCCATATCACATGGCCATACATCACAATCACATGACTTTGAAAACTTTTGATTTAAATGGTCACTTCTCTCCTTTCTTCTCATTCTTTTCCCTAAAGCCCTAGTCTAAGTCATGCAATTCTTCATCTCTTCCCCTATTTTGGCCATTCCACTATTAAAACTCCATCAAATCACCTCCTTAACTTCCCTAATTTTGATGTTTACCATGAGTAAGCGCAAAAAGACCACTACCATACATTGACCCAGATCTTTAAGTGTTCCTCCTCCTCTGGGTTCTACTCCCACCTTTAGCAAGAATGAAAGCATAACTAGGTATGCTACTCTTCTAAAACTTCTTATTTTTCTAACCACATTTGTAGACATAGGTGCTCTTGCTAATGTGGGTTTACTTGATGAAGTGTAAGAGTCCCTTAAGATCCTTCAATAGGAGAATTTTATGGACCTTTATACTTTCACTTTTAGGGAGTTAACCTTAGAATTTTTAGCTATTTTATATATGGAAACTAAGAGGGTCGAAGGGTATTATCCATTTAGTGCCATAACTTTTCTAACTGCTCAATAAGCCTTATACCTTATATTTAAATGAGATTTGCCAAGTCTTTCAACTAAAAATGAGGGGTATGTTGAGTTTCCTAAGGACTTTGATTGCCAAGCCATATGGGAGATATTAGGTGGGCATTCCCATTATGAAGCCCGATTTACTAAGATTTTAGAGATTAAAGAACTTTTTTTCACTATATACACTAGTTGTTTACTATATTGATCACATGTAAAAATAAGAAGTATCAAGGTGGTGAACTAAATAGAATTATTATTTATGTGGTGCATGTGGTGTGAGCACACCATTAACATCGCTTAGTGGTTGGTGTACCATATGGGGAGGTTGGCTAAAAGAGATTTTGATGGAATTTTTATTAGCACTTTTGTGACAATCCTTGCCTATAATGTTGGTGCCTATGACCCTACCTTTACCTCTCACCCCTTACCAAAGTCCCAAGCGATATACTTTTCACTTATGAGAATAAGATGAGGATTGGGATTGTAAAGAAGGATAGGAATTGATATGCACTTATTCGAGAAGTTAAAGTGGAAAGGAGCAAGAGACACACCTATGGAGGAACCTTCCACTCAAGTTCCACATCCACCTTCTATGGGATAATTAGAAGAGCTCCTAGTAAGGATGGAGATGCATTTAGAGCACATGGACATTTGCCAAATGGCTTTTGAGCAAGAAGTTCACCATCAACTCGTCCACTTGGATTCATAAATTGGGGATGTTGATGGTGTTTACAAGCATTTTCAGTGATGTTGGATTTCCACCGCCGCCACCACCTAAGGATTTTATCATCCCATCTTATGTTGTTTTGTTTTGTTTTGTTTAATGTATTTCTTTTTTTGGTTTTCATGAATTTTTATTTTCTTTTATGCACTTGTGGATTTCCTTATGTTTGCACCAAGTGGACTTATGATACATTTAGCTTGTGATTGAAAAGAGCTTTATGCTCTATTTAAGCAACTTTGTGGATTAAGATGTGTATTTTTCCTTTCTTTTTAATGCATACTTGTATGCTAATGTTTCTTTTTATAGTTAACTTGAGCTACTTGAATATCATTGAATTTTGTGCTTTCCTCCATAATTATGTAAGGGATGTTCACTTTAACGTCATTTTGCATTTTATTTTTCATTCATTAGGGATAATGAAATTTATGTTTGGGGGGATTGCTTTCAATATTTCTTATCTTCACTTAACCATTCTTGAACTTCACTCATGCCTACACTTGTTGGTTTAGTCCTTTTTGCACTTATTGTCAATTTTGTGATTGTTGTTTTTAGTTTTGGTTTCTTGTTTTAATAAGAATAATTGATGAAGAAATTTTATAATCAATATTTGGAATTACTTAGGCTAATTTCTCTTTTGATAATGTCTTGAGCTTAATAATTATATTTTTATTCAAAAATTGATTAAGTACAATATAACATTTTTGCATACTTCGCAAAATAGGAATTTTGATTATGTAATCTCTTAATCATACCACCTTAAGCTAGAGGACACCTCTACATATGCTAGAACTTGCTAAAACACCTTTTGAGGGAAAATCCTAGAACTTGGCAATTTTAGGGAAATGATTAAGGCATTCTTTGACTATCCCATTACTTCCTAACTACATTTTTCTTTATATTATCCCTTGTTACCCCTTTAAGCCATAATGTGTACTCGCTTATAAGTATAATAAGTCTTTCTTTCAGTCACCCATATCTATCATTATAACCATATAACTTAAACAATCTTTAATTCCCCTATCAAGCGAATAAAGTTAGAACATGGTTATGCAATGATATGTTATGCATTGGATCATTCATGTGCATTTGTCTTGAAGAATGTATAAGAAGGCTCATATGTCATATCTTTTGCACCATAGAAATCAACATGGCATCTTGAGAGTTTGATACTTTCCATATGCCATTTGTTAAACTTATCCATCTCGCAAAAAAAAAAAAAAAAAAGGTAAAACAATAAAAGGAAAAGTAATGGAGAAATTAAGCTACCTAGAGAATAAAAAGGTGATCTAGATGCTTAACAAGAAAGAAATATGAATAGTAATCATATGGTAATCTTTTGCATTTCGTGTTGATGTTATAACTAATGCTCTAACATGTTTTCTCTTATTTTGGACTTGACCACTCCTTGGAAGCTTAACTTAATGCCCTACATTATAAGCTAATTAAAGACCTCATGATCCTTGAATTGCTAAATTCTACATTAGAGGAGAATTGTGAATTTGTTTGTCTATGGTCATATATGATTCCTAAGAATCGAGATAGAGTCTTGCTTGTTATTACTATGAGAGGGGATCAAATTAATGAATGAACTAAGGTGCCAAGTCACACACACATTTTATTGTGAATGGGATATGATTAATGGTGAACTTGATATTATTTTGAGAGAAATTGCTTGATCAAAGAAATTCATGATTATAGCTTAGATAAATATTCTCTTTGATACTTCTAAGCTCAAGTCTAGCCATAGGAGTAATTGAATTATGCATTAACACAAAAAGGATTACTTGAGGACAAATAATAGTTTAAGTTTGAGGGAATTTATTTAGTGTTATATTCATCATGTTTTGATGTTGTATTTCCCCCTCGAACTCATACTTTAACCCCTAATTTTACTTGACAATGGACTTAATTTATGCGTACTGATGTTTTATAGGACAAATTGAAGGAAACAATAAAGATTGAAGTTGAAAAGGTGGAACACGGCTAGAAGACACAATTATGTGCCTTAAAGACTTATTAAGGTAAGATATTTTAGAAAGACAAGGTCGTGTACTTAAGTAACTTTATAAGGTAGCAACCATATGTAACGTATGACCATAAGACACAACCATGCCTCATGAAAAGCTAGTAACACAAAAGCTATTGCATCATAGCACGACCATATCACGATAGGCACATAGTCGTGCGTTATTATAAACCTCAAATTGGATATTTATTTGAGAGGGATTCTTTTTCCTTTTTGAGATATTCAAGCTTTCTTATTTAAAGGGTGGAGAAAAGGGCTATTTAAGGAAAAAAAAAAAAAAAAAAAAGAAGTCGAATTTAGGGTATGAAGGAATAACCAAAGGAAGGGATTATTGTTCAAGCTAAGGTTACATCAAAATTCTAGAGAAAGAAGGTGCACAAATTCAGGCAATCGAGAAGAAATTCATGGCTATTCTAGGAACTTTTTTTTTTATTGTTTTCTTTTATTCTCGTTATTTAATTATGAACTAAACTCTCATTGGCTCAAGTTGTAAATGGATTTTATATAACTTTCATTAGATTTTCCTAATTTAAGTCTATTTGGTTTCTCACATTGTTGGTACTAGTAATTATTGAGTCTTTATTGTTTGATCAATTGGTCATTGATTATCTTAGTTTTGTGAATGATGAATTAAGAGGTGCATTTCATGAAACAAAGCTTTCAATAATTCCCTTGCTTTGTTATTGAGTTGAGAAACATTAACAAACAACTATCTTTAGAGTTTTGAATTGAGAGGCAATTGCATGATGTTTAGCTTTTGAGTTAAGGAACCTTTAGCTAACATGATGTTTAGCTTTTGATTTAGGGAACCTTTAGCTAACATGTTCTTATATGTTAGTTTCTACTTGAGAGGGATTAATTGACCACCTTAGTGACTCGATAGCGGTATTTAGTGCATGAACCAATTAGATAAAGACTATGGATCTAACAAAAGGTTATCAAGTGAAGTTGAAACCCTAACCACTTGTCTCCATTGATTATCTCTCATCTTCATCGATAGTTTATATTGCTTTACTTATTTATGAATGAAACCTTCATCTATTAATGATTCTCTATATAATTTAAGATACAAAATACTTAATACTTTATTTAGATCCTTGTGGGAATGATATCTATAATCACAAAGTACACTATATTACTTCTGTCCTATGCACTTGCAGTCTAGGGATTTTCAAGCACCCGTCATCACCTAACTTTTCTTAAAATGAGAACAATACCTTGAGACCTGAAGCACCCCTAGGTTTTTAAGCACAATAATAATAAAATATGCAACTTTTTACTTAGTAGCAGGATAAAAAAGTCAGATTAGGAGCTTACGATGGGGAAATTTATTATTAAAACTAATGAGAGGATAAATACATAAGATGAAGCTTTGAAAGGTTAATTACAAGCATCATTCTTCATTCATTCATTCATGTATTAGAGTCTAAGTGGGACAATTGGCAAATGTAATGTCATCTATAGAGCATAAAAGTTTGCCCTCTACTTCAAAGGTCAATTCGAAAGAGCATGTAAAGCCTATTACTTTGAGAAGCGAAAGAGAGGTGAAAAATTAAGTTGGTGAGTTTAAGCAATTAGCAAATGATAAAGCAATTTGATAAGAGGAGAAGGAGGAATCCCAAGGAGAGAAGAAGGAAGAAGCTTGCCTACCACCACTACTGGTGCAACCATATGTGCCTCTCATTACATTTCCTTAATGGTTGAAGAGTGATGATGGGCTTGTGCTAAGTATAAAAGTACCTATAAATTACAAGTGCAAAGGTCACAAGTAATATAGTATACTGTAAGTATGAATATCATTCCCATGAGGTCCAAGTTTAAGTACTAAGTATTTTGTTTCTTATATTATCTAGAGAACAAAAGTAAAATAATGCTTGCAGTGAGAAACAAAGAGTTAAAACTATTGTGTCAAAATTTGTTGGAAGAAAATCAATGGAGAAAAGTGGCCAGGAATTTAACTTCACTAGGTAACTTTCCATAGAGTCCTAATTTTTATCCAATTGGTACATTCATCTAGCGTTACTATCTAGTCACTAAGGTAATCAGTTAATCTTTCTTAAGTATTAATCAACATATAAAAGCGTGTTAAGCTAGTGGTCTTGTAACACAAAAGCTAAACATTAAGTAATTCTCTTATTATGCAGGACTTTAATGATAGCTATACTATACTAAGGTCTCTCAACATATAATAAAAGTAAGGGAATTATTAGAGTTCCATTACATGAAAAGCATCTCTCATTATACAATCCATAGAATTAAGTATGATCAACATCTAGTCAATCAATATCATTAAGCACATAATAATTTCTAACACGAAAATGAATGAAAACAAAAAAGATTTTAGATTAAGAAAGTTATAAGTTGTCATACAAGAAAAGAAATATAAGAAGAAAGAATAAACAAATCGTAAATAAAAGAATAAACAAATCATAAATAAAAGAATAAACAAATCTCCTTATAAGTGCTCGAGAAGTATCTCTAAAGGAGGAAGCTTGAGGGATAAGAAAATGAAAAGTTTGAAGAGAGAGAAAAAGTTATGATTTGATAAGATTTAGGGCACATATGTATAGGGTGTATGACTGTGCTCCCTTGTGATTCCAAAAGGGCTTGCTAAGATACTTTGATTCATTATCGTGCCTCCTAGCCATGTGTTTCATCTTTCTTCTATCCAAATGAGATGTGACCATGCATTAAGAAGCATGGTTATATGGTCCCTTGATCCTTCCTTCTTATTGATCTTAGAGATGACACGTGGCTATGCACTTGTGAATCATGGTTGTGCGATTTATATCCTTTTCAATTTAAGTTATTTTCTTTAATTCCAACCCTACAAAACATCGAATACCATTCATTAGGTCCACTTATATGTAAAACTAGATCAACAAGACATGGATTTAAAGAGGAACTAAGTTATTAAATATGTGAATAAAACATGAACTCTTATTTGTCCTCAAGCAAGAATGCACCTTAATAATGCAAAATTCAATAATTCACATGGTCAAGATCAAATGTCAATGTCTTAAAGATAACATTTATCTCAATGGTAATAATGATTTTTGTCAATCAAGCAAATTTATCTCTAATAATAAGTTCATAAGTAACATGCCTTACTGCAATCAGTCAACCACAATAAAGTATGTCTGTGTGTGTGTGTGTGTGTGTGTGTGTGTGTGTGTCATGACTTCATATGTTATTCAACATTTATAATCTTCTTTCACACAAGAAATATACATTATTCTACTTTGATTCTTTAAGAATCACACATAATCATACGCAAGGCTATCCTACCTTTCTCCACTAATATATATTTCAATAATTTAAGGATCATGAGGTCTTTTAAAGCTTATAATGTAAGGATTAGGGTAAGATTATCAAGAAGTGGTGAAGTCCAAACAAGAGAATTTTATTAGGATATGTGTTATAGTAAGGATGTAAAGTGTTATTAAAACACTACATGTGCATTACCCCATATTCATCCTTTTAAAAACATCAACACCATCCTTTGATTATCACTTAGTGGCTTGACCTTTCTTTTCCTTCCTTAGCTATTGTTTTGCTTTTTCTTTTCTTCCTTTCACATCATTTTTCCTTTCATTCATCATTATTTTGATTTCAAAATAATTTTTTTTGAATCAATATAATTATATAAGCAAAATAGCAAAATATCAATTTGCCACCAAGAACATTAATTGATCCTTATGGTGCAAGATGGAATAATTATTAAGCTCTTTTTTTAATCTTTCCAAATGTGCACATGAATGACACAACACACCACTTAATTGCATAACCATACCTTAACTTTATTCTCTTAATATGAAAGGTGAACATTCATTTAGTTTATATGATTATAATGCGGGTTGTGGATTTGAAGAAACAAGGACTAATTATACTTTATTCTCTTAATATGAAAGGTGAACATTCATTTAGTTTATATGATTATAATGAGGGTTGTGGATTTGAAGAAAGAAGGACTAATTATACTCACATGTGAATATATTCTAAAGCTCAAAAAGGTAATAAGGGTTAATGGAATTCAAGGCATGGATAGGGATTAGTAGGGGCACTAAAGAAAGACTAATCCTTTCCTTAAAGTTATTGAGTCTAGGATTTCACCTCAAAAGGTGGTTTAGGTTGTTCTAGTATGTGTAGAAATATTGTCATTACTAAAGCATGCATAATTGAAAATCAAAATTTTGAAATCCATAACATACCATGTGTGCTCAATTTATCTATTGTGCATAATTAATTCTAACAAAACACCTTAGCTAATTCCATGTTAGTATCATAAGTAAACTCAACCAAATTAATTCCAATCTATTATTGTAAGATTCTTCATTGATTTTTCACTTTAAGACCTCAAACCCAAAACTTAACCAATCAAATTGTTAAATTTTACCATTTAAACTCAACAAGTGATTGTCAACAAACATGATCATATTGTGTTGTATGATTATCACAATTTTAAGCACATACAATCAAATGAAATTCCCTCTGAACTTAGCTATCATTGTCTTCAATGATTAAAAGTAGAAAGAAAGTAAGAGGACTTCCCTTATATGGAGTGGCAATGGAGCATTGAAATTCTACAATCAAAAGACAAAAAAGAAAAATTTAGAAAGGTTATATGCATTTAATTAGAAACTCAAGTTAATCAAAGTAATCCACTAAAATCACATAAAAAAAAGTACAACCATAACAAAGTTCACAAATGATGAAAACATCAATAATAAAGACAAAGTTCATAACATAATATGAGAAAAAAAAATAACAAGAGCCTAAGCCCTAACTACAAGGTCCATTAAACATAAAAAGAAGAATAAAGTTCACAAACACAATAAAATAAAACAAGATGAAAGATAGGATGGTCATCAATCCATGGGAGTTGGAGCTGAAGGAAAGCCATTGTCTTCAAAGTACACCTTTAGCATCCCATCCATGTTGTGCATATAACTATCTAAGGATGCAAGTCTCAACCATATCTCATCCTCGAAGACCTCTTGGCATTGATCTATGTGCTCTAGTTAGGACTTCAACGTAGCCAAAAACCTTTTCAAAAGAATACATTGATAGTGGTAGGGATGGAGGAACACTAGATGTCTCAACATCCATAGGAGCTATCTCATGCTTACCTTCTTCATCATGATCATCTTCTTAAGACTCTTGAACCAACACATAGTCGTTACCCTATTTAATCACAAAACCAATCCATAGCATGGAATCATAGGAGAGATAATAAGAACTTTTCCTATGGTTAGGTGCTCATGGGAACAAGCATCGTACACTTGTAAGTAATGAGCAATGAGGGTAACAAACCCACTTACATAGATGCCCTCGAAGCCCTTTTGGTCACTAACACTACGTGGTTCACAATCCATTAAGTCATGTTTATAATATGATTGAACCCCATACACTATAAAAATAAAAGTTCTATCCTATTCACCACCCCATTGCTTTCTCCCCTTCTCGTAATGGAATATATAAGCAAAAAATGCATATATTTGAAAAAGGGTTCGCTAAGTTCTAAAATTTTGCTCGCTCTCACTTCATACTTCATCTTCCTACCCAAAGAAGTCCAAACTTCTTAGTTATCAAAATCCTCCAAGATGAGAAGGTAAGGGTTTAAGTTCAAGTTAAGGGGTAGAAGGGGGCCACTTCAATATACTTCTCATAATCCAAAGGCTCGACTAAAGAAAACTAGAGAAGAAGAAGAAGGAGTGTCAAATACCTCAAGAGCAGGGGTACTTACCTCATAAGCACTTGTTAACCCCTCATTTTGCCATTGCTACCTTTTCAATCTTAAGGTTTTATTCTTTTGCTTAGAAAGTCTCTTATGCACATTTGCCTATAATGTCAATTTTTAAGCAACTTTCATCCTTTATTGGCTTCTTGATGGCCTTGAACATGTTGAACACCACTTGTTCATCTCCAACAAGCAAGGTTAAAGTACCTTCATGAACATCAACTAGAGCACCTTCGATTGCAAGGAATGGGCTTCCTAAAAGTAAAGGAATCTTCATGTCTTCTTCTGTATCAACCACTATAAAATCCCTAAGAATTATGTATTTATCTACCTTAATGAGTACATCTTCCACTATTCCTTTGGGATATTTGATGGAGAGATCTACTAGTTGAAAGGAAATCCTTGTTAGCCTCATGTTACTAATACCTAATTTTTTAAACAAAGACAAAGACATTAAATTGATACTAAAGCCTCAATTATAAAGAGCTTTATCAAATGAACGATAAAAAATATAACAAGGTATAGTAAAACTCCCTAGATCATCTCTTTTTAAAGGTAGTTTATTAAGGACAATGGTACTACATTTTTTTTAACAAGGTAACTCCTCCACATTCCTCTAAGGTTCTTCTCTTTGAAATAGCATCTTTCATGAACTTTGCATGTTTTTGCATTTAGGAAAGTGCCTCCATAAATGATATGTTGATTGAGATCTTTTTTAACATCTCCAATTCAATGAATTCTTATCCACCACATGTTTCTTAAGTCTTTAGGGGAAAGGAATGAGAGGTACATATGGTTCGACCATCTCCTTATGTTTGTCCTGCATCATGGCCTCTTTTTTTTTTTTTTTTATCAATCTTGCCATCTTCCTCTTTCTCTTCTTCCCTTTTAAAATGAAGCTCCTTGCCACTCCTTAAGGTTATGGCTTTAACTTGGCCTTTGAGATTAGATTCAGAGTTGCTTGGTAAGGTGCCTTGGGATTTAGAGCTTAAAGCATTAGCTATTTGGCCTACTTGGATCTATAGGTTGTTGATAGAGGAAGAGTGATTTTTGGTGACAAGGTCTATTTCAACATCAAGCTTCCTAATCATCTTATCTTGGTGATAAAGTCTAACATCAATTTTAGTGATTAATTTTTCCATGAAATTTTCTAGGTTTAATATATATTTTTTGAGTTTGGTAATTTGATGGTAGAGATTGAAAACTAAGTAGTCCTTGTGTTTTGGACCTAAAGCAAAAACTCATCACAAAAGGGATCATAGGATTGATGAATCCTCACCTTATGTAGCTTTAAAAGAGCATGACATCTATATGTGCCACTAACCATATAGGGTTAGCATACAACACAAGAATGGGGTTGATTAAGGGCTAAAACACTATTTACATATCCTAAACACAAACGTAACTATAAAAGGGACTCTTAAGGTCATTGGAACCTTAAGTTTCTCACTTGTTCATCGTCTTAAGTGATCAAAATAAAATCAAAACCAATATTAAATCATAAGTAAGGGGACTTTAAGCATTACATGAAAAGAGGTTGCAAAACCACTTCAAAACTATAACAAGGTCCTATTTTGAGATAAATGGGGATCCTCAGATGTTATTCCTCATCCCATTTTATTATTGAAACATTTAAACACCTTAAAAAAGGTTTTGGAAAAAGGAAATCCAAATGGAGAAGAGAAAAAATAACTTTACAAAAACTATCTGCCAATTATATTAGGTTGTACAACCCAATATTGTGATGCACAACCTAGATAAGGAGTTGTACAACCCTTATTTTTTGGTTTTAAAAATAAGGGAAAAAAAGAAAAAGAAAGGAGAGAGTGTGTGTTTTTGTGCCCTCAGAGGCTTACAAGTTTAATACTTTTCTCCAAAATGTATAGGAAATGCACAAAGTTGAAGAGATTAGGTCTACTTCTACCTTAGGAGTGATTGGAATTGGTAGGATTTTAGGGTTTTTATGTTTGTAGGATGTTTAAGAAGTAATTTTAGAAGAGTGACCTTAAGTTTTCCAAGCCTCTCATTCTCTTCAAAGGGAATAGGTATTTATAAGTGTTGGGTGAGTGCAGTAGAGCCTAAAATGGTTTTGAATGCATCATAAACGCCACCAATCATAGAGAAAGAGATGAACCTCATGAAATTAGGGTTTAAACATGGACTATATAGCCATGAAAGTGTTGTTCATCCATTTATCAGGGTCGTAAAACCTTAAGCGTCAAGGGAAGGGACCAGTTTCAAAATATTTTATAAACTAGGGTTTTAGGATGGGTTATACAACCCTGGGCATAGTTGTACAACCTTGGTTTATGTGTTTTATAGCCTTGCTTGATAGGTTGTACAACCCATTAACCTTAGTAGGTGGTTTTAAGCTTAGTCTTGTGTTTGGTCTTAGGCCTAGTCTTAGGTTTGGTCTTGGGCTTCTCCAAGACATCCTAGTGCCTTTCATCCCTTTCTTTAGCAATTCCCTTTCCATTATAGGGAATGGATTCGATGATTTTCATTATCAGGGTTTGTATCCAAAGGTCCAAAATTTGATGCTTAGAGTTTGCCCCTAGTTTGTGGGGCTTAAAAAATAACATTTGAGAAATTATTATTTGAAAAAGTCTCAACAAAGCAAAATAAAGAATATAAACATTGGTAAGGATACCTAAGGATATAAGTCTTTAGCAACTCCTCGAGCAAGTACTAAAGTGGTTCTAGCAGCTTTCTAGCAGATACCAAATGTTTTGACAGCTCTTTACAGTTTTCTAGCAGGTTCTGAAGTGGTTTTGGCAACTCTCTAGTAGGTATCAGGTGTTTTGGTAGCTCTTCAGCCGCTCTTAAAATGATACTGAAGTGGTTTTGACAACTTTCAAGCAAGTACCAAATGTTTTGGTAGCTCTTCAGTAATCTCAAGTAGGTACTGAAGTGGTTCTGATAGCTCTCAAGCAGATACTAGATGTTTTGGTATTGGATAATTAGCCTCTTATGGTCACTAGTGCTCTTGCATTTCTCTATGGGTGCTTCAGTCTTTCTTACTAATGATTTTGTCTCAAGGATGCCCCTAGGTGGTTTTTGTGTCATTCAAGCTTTTTTGGCATTTGTAAAACTATGTTCATACCCTTACAACCCTTCTGGCTATCTTGGGAATTTGTTCTTTTCTCAAGGTAATAAGTGTAGGTCTAAATGTTGTACGAAGTGCTTCCTTAAGTTTTGTCATTTTTAGGAGAGAGTAGTTCATTTTCAAAATATTGTTAAGGCCTCGAAGGGGCAAGCTTGTCGTTGAAAGGTATTTTGGTGGTTTAACTTGAATCAAGAAGCTCGGGGTATTTTGTAGCTGTTCTAAAATTAATAAGGGTATTTTGATAATTTGACCTCTCTAGGACTCTTTAAGAAGCTAGGGTATTTTAGTGAATTTGGTGTTTTAGGGCTCTTTGGGAAGCTAGAGGTATTTTGGTGAAATTGGGCTCTTTGGAGTGAGATTGGGGCCTAATGGGCTAAAAAGGTATTGGGGCTTGTGGGTTAAAGGAGGAGTTGGGCCTGCAAGGCCCTTTTCAGGATGAGCTAGCTTAAGGGGGTTGTATAGCCTAGCTCAGTGATGTACAAACCATAGGTATGTATGGACCAGCCAAGGTTGTATAGCTTTGGTCTACTATATAAGCCCTTAAGAAAGTGACCTTCTTTTAAGTTATTTCTCTTCTCTCTCTTCCCTTTCTCACTTAAAAATTCAGACTTAGTTCTTAGGCTAGAGCTTTTTGGGTGATTACCATGGCCGAGTGTCTTGACGTTGAGATATTTGATGTTCAGGAGGAGTTTTTCGATTAAAAGATCACGACTCAAGATATTTTTGAGCAATTGCAATCCCAATGGAGATTCGAGTGGGTGAGGTCACTAAAGGGTGCAATTGTAAAGATGAGTTTGCCCGGCTTTCCTCCTATTGGTAAGACACTGATGGTCTATGACTTATACTGTCACCTTTCAGGAGCTACCTCAGGAGAGCTAAGCGTTCTTTCTTTTTTCTCTTAATTTAGTTTATTTTTTGCCTTACCATTGTAGATTTTAGGTGCTGCCTTAAAATCTTCTTTTTAACTGTGAATATTAGGTTAGCTTATAAAATATTTAGGAATAATTTATAAAACACTCACCTTTTATTTTTAATGAAATTTATTTTTTTATCCATCGCTCTGGTCTGTTGCCTTGATTTGCATTCACTTCATACTTTATTTTGTGATCTACACTAGGAATGATTAAAATTAATTAATAGAAAAACCTATGAAAAATTAGGATACCCATATGAGATTATAAATAATTTATTCATCTATTATACTGACTTGTCAGTCTTTGGATGCTTTGTTCACGAGTATTGATTGAATTACTATTATTTTTTGGATACTATTTTCATAATTTTCCTAAAGCTTGTGATTAAATTGTTGTTAGTCTAGATTGGTCAAACCTAATTCAAAACTCTCTTTTAATCTTGACAATGTAGATTGATATGCTCTAACATCAATTTTAAGTGTTGATTTTGCAGGTTTTAAGATAGGTTTGCATTGGAAGTTGAATAGGAGTCCAAATCTCAAGCATTGTGAAAGGCATCCTAATTCGTTGTCAAGAACCTCTAATTCGCGACTTCTATCTTGCAAAAGGAATGGATGAAATTGGGTTAGACGAATTCGTAGAGCAAATTGCAGCCATAATTTTGCCAAGAAGTTAATAAAGATGAAAAAAGAATTCACGGTAAAAGTCGCGTCCATGCTCGTAACTACGACTTTTGCAATTACCTGGTGGGAATCAAATCCTTAACCAAAACATATCAAGTGTCCCAAAAAGCCTTTGGTATATCAAAATTCACGAGGGTGAAATATTAGTCGAGACTGCAAATTAATGAAGTAACATCTCCTTATTAAACATAAGGATTCATAGTGGTCATCACGTCTAAGAAGAAAATAAATCGCGACCATGACTTTTATTTAGCTCGAAGAACATAATGACTATTTTCGTAGAAGACCAATGGTAGCATGCCATGTGGACTAGCCGTTAAATATAAATAGGATTCTCTATCATAATTTCAACAATTTGAGTGCGAAAAGAGAAATCGCCACCGCGAATGCCCAGTCACAACCGTGAACTCAGTATGACAGACATTTAATGCAAGATCTGCCTAGCACAACTTGAAGATTTAGACATAGTTTTATTTATAATATTTCTTTGGTGGTTGTTACCTATAATTATTCCACCAAACATACATGAATGTAAGAGAATAACATTGAATATAGCTAAACTCTTGCATTTTATTTCTCAACCTTTAATTCATGTAGGTGAGTTGATATTGTTGGGTGTGATCATTAAACACCATTGTTATTAGGTTTGAGAGTTAGCTTAGTTGTTAAACACTTGTATAGGTTAAGTGTGAGCCTTTGGGAAAACACTTAATAGGTTTTTGTGTGATCCTTGAAATACAAGTTGGAAGGTTATGCGTGAGCCATAAAACACAAAGTGAAAAGTTTGGTGTGAGCTTGGAAAAACCATTTAGTGTTAGTAGAATACCCAATTGAGAGGAATTAAGGAATTGATGTAGGGTTTTTTAACACCTGAACCACTATAAAATTTGGTGTCTCAACTCTTCTCCTACTTCTTCTATTTTCATCTTTCATACTTTCCTTCTAATTTTAAAGTTTCCCACCAATTCTACCCCCTTCTTGGTGCTCGAGGGCCAATAAGTAGTATTAGAGCAAGGTCTCATTGAAACCCGTAATTGTATGAGTAAAGACAAATGGCATAAGAGGAATCTACACTCATCTCAAGCCATATTTTGGTGGATCTGACTCAACACATTAGAAGTATATAATGATAATATTTTTGGACAATGATGTGGTGGATATTTGGGATATAGTTGCAAAAGAATGGAAGCGTCCTATTAATGTGGTTGATGGAAGTGAAGAATTAATCCTAAGTAAGGAATGGATGGAAGCTCACAGAAGATCAAATGGAAGGAATAAAAAGGGCAATGGAAATTCTTCTTAGCTCCTTGTCAAGGGAGGATATAGGAAGAGTGAACATTGTCTCACTACCCATGGAAGTTGGAAGGCGTTGGTGAATTACCATAAAGGCACAACCTTGATGAAGTCTAACAGGTTAGAGATGTATATGATCAAATGAGAACTATTTATTATGAAAGATAATGAAAGCATCACCAGTATGACGAATAGACTCTTGTCTATCATCACGAATATGAGGAAATTTGGAAAAGTACTCACAAACCATGAGCTAAACACCAAAATACTCAAATCTTGATCTCTTGAAAAGTTTGGTGCAAGGGTGTGCAATATTCAAGAGTCAAATCTGTTAGACCAGGTTATTCAAACCTAAGTCAAAGCTCTCTTTTGATCTTAACAATATAGATTGAAAGTTTAATCTTAATTTTAAGTGTTATTTTTACAGTTTATAAGAGTTATCATCAATGAAAGTCAAAATCTCCATCTTTTATAATAACATAAAAATTCGCGGTCAGTATCCCCTAATTGTGATCGTGACACTGTTATAGGAATGGATGAAGCTGGGTCAGAGGAATTCATAAGTGAATTCGCAGCAACCATGAATCAGCTGAAGAAGCCTTGGTTGTATCACAAATGAATTCGCGGTCTGTTTCACGCCTCAGTTGCGATCGTGACTTTCAAAGTGATTGAAGAGGGAACCAAGTCCATAATGATAGCATGCCAAGTGTCCCAGGTATCCATTGGAGAATAAAATTCATGAGAGCAACATTGTGGATAGCGACCGCGATTCATGAAGATGAAAACTCTCTTTCAAACAGAAGAATTCGTGTCCTAAATTGCACCATGTACAAAGAAGAATCACTATCGTGACTTTTGTGAGCAATTAGAATGCAACACTATATTTTCTTGGTGGACCAATGACGAGCTGCCATGTGGACTAGCTGTTAGACACAAACGGTACTTTCAGTCGTAATTAGAAATTTGTGACCGCAAAAAGGTAGTAGCGACCGCGACTTCAGCTTGATAAGCATTTAATACTAAATCTGCCTAGCATATCCTGGAGATTTATTTATAGTTTTAGAGTAACATTTCTTTGATGGAATTGGGCTATAAATACTCCACCAAACTGATGTAAATGGAAATGAAGAACAGTTGATATGTGTCAAAACTCTTCCTAAGTTATTTCTCAACTTTAATTCTTTATTTTTTTGTAAATAGTTTAGTGTGAGCTTTAAGCACCTTGTTTAGGTTTGAGAGTTAGCCTAGTTGTAAAACTCTTGTATAGGTTAAGAGTGAGCCTTAGAAAAATCTTGTATAGGTTGAGTGTTAGCCTTAGAAAATACTTGTAAGATTTGGTGTGAGCCTAAAACACTAGGTTGAGTGTGAGCCTTAAAAAACACTTGTAAGGTTTGGAGTGAGCCTAAACACTAAGTTGAGCGTGAGCTTGTAAAACACTAGGGATTGAGTGAAATGCCTAATTGGTGAATTGGGGACTGGACGTAGGGTTGGTTAATACCCAAACCACTATAAAACTCTTGTGTTCATTCTTCTCCTACTCTTTCTCTAAATCTTTCATTCTTGTGTGATCCTCTAAAATCAAAAGTTTAAATTTGCCACCAATTCAATCCCCCCGTCTTGGTGCACCAGGACTAATAATTGGTATTAGAGCCAAGTCTCAATTCAAGCCCTAATTGTGTGAGAAAAGATCAATGGCACAAGAAAGAGTCTACTCTCATCTTAATCCCCACTTTGATGGCAATGATTATGTTGTTTGGAAGTATAAAATGGAGATCTATCTTGATAGCGATCTCATCAACTTGTGGGATTATATATTTGAAGAGTGGAAGCCTCCAACAAAGATGGTTGAAGGAGTAAAGGTGGCAATTTCAAGAGAAGAATGGAATGAAGCACAAAGGAAAGCAAATGGGAAGAACAAGAGGGCAGTGGCTATTCTCCTAAGTTCTATGTCAAAAGAAGAAACTGGAAGAGTCCAACATTGCCAAACTACACATACCATATGGAAAGCACTAGAAAACTATCATGAGGGCACAACTCTTGTGAAATCAAGTAAGTTGGAGATGTATGTGGCAGAGTGGGAGCTCTTCATGATGAAAGACCATGAAAGCATCACCGAAATGAAAAATAGACTCCTCTTTGTTATCACAAACATGAAAAAGTTGGGAAGGATTCTTACCAACTATGAGGTAAACACTAAAATCCTTAAATCTTGTCCATTAAATAAATTTGGTGTAAGAGTATGCAACATTCAAGAGTCTGACCCAAATATTGGAAAAGTGCCAATCGATATCCTCATTGATAAACTGCTAACTCATAAGATGGCTCTCAAGAAAGATGAAGAGATGAAGAAGCTAAGAGAATAAAGACACAAAGAGGAGAAGACAACTTTGGCCTTCAAAGCTCAAGAAGATTATTCAAGCTCAAGTGAATCAAATGAAAGTGATAAAGAAGAAAAAGAGCTTGCCAAAATAGCAAGAAGGTCTAAAAAGTTGATGAAAAGGAGAAGAGGAAGAAGAATTCAAAGAAAGTCATCTTCCTATCATCACAAGGAAATGAAGAAGTCCTTGAAAGCTACTTAGGATGATGATTTAAGTGATGAATATGAAGATGGAGAACCAACAAACTTTTGCTTCATGGCTCAAGAGGACCCTACAAAGAGGTAAGTACTTATCCACACTCTTATGATGATTATGATGCATTTGATGATATAGATAAAGAGCTTTTAGAAGCTCTCACTTTGAAATATGATAAATATAAGTCACAAATGAAAACTTACAAGAAAAAATGTTCCAAGTTAGAGGATGAATTTAATCCTTGAATAATCTTATAAGTGAATTGAGGACTTCTAATGAAGAACTCAAAAAGTCTATAGAAAGTCTTTCTAAGTCTTCATCCTCTCTTAACTTTTTGAGAAAGGAAAATGATTCTTTAAAGGATAAAGTTATAGAACTTAAAAATTCCATCTCTAAATTTCAT
>CATIWR010461798.1:0-70577 GCA_949677035.1 Omphalea diandra | reverse complement strand
TATATATATATATATATATATCCAGAGAGAGCAATAAACACAATTTCACTTTTGGATCTATTCTAAGTATATGATTTTGTAGGTTCACATAACATTGACTATTTCTAGCCCACAAATCATAAGTGGTTACTTGGCAAGCATTATGATTACCCAAATAATGTGAAGGTCATCAATTTGAACTAACTTATGTTACAAATAATATTATTATTCTTTTGTCATATTATATCTCAATTGAATGTAGGGCATAAATCATATCATCCTTATATAGTATAATTAAATTATTTCTCAATCTCTAAGTGGATTGATATAAAATGAGATTGATAACCTTTATCAATTTGTTTGTCATATGACCATGCAATCTCTTCAATCTAACTCATTGAAGGACTAGTAAATATATTTTTCATAAATATATGAGAGATAAATTCCTTCTCAATCACTCACATTCCTTTATATTATTTACTTCAAGTCTATTATTTGTCTATATGATCATCCTATTAAAGATAATGATGGACTGAATCAAATATGAAGCTCATTATATTGGAATCCATGGTAATTTTTAGATCAAAGGATTAAGTTAAAACTTTTGTATGAAATTACTTATGACAACTTATCCATGTAATATTCTCATAGCGGATTGATCAAATACAATGTTTATAAAATATGTATATATGTGTTTGACTTAATATCCCATATTTATGACTAATAAAATATAGTCATCAATCAAAACATATACTAGTTTTCATTCATTATTATTTCAACAATAATGACTAACTAGGGATAATTTAGAATAAAATTTTTACACCTAAGAGTTATACTATCAAGTCACATACTTGATGATCTTAGGTAAAATTAACTATTTATGGAATTTATCATTAGTAATAAACATAAAGAGGTATTTAATGAAAATGCAACCATGATATTATTAAAGAAAATATTCATTACAAAAATTGGCCTAGTGCCCATTATTAACAAAATTATCATGAAAAAATGAAAATAATAGGATCAGTGAAAAAAGGGAAAGATATTATGGAAACACGAACTATAGAAAGACTTGAGAATATTTTATATTCCAAAAGGTAACATGATGGGATATGCAAAGATGGTTGGAAAGAGGATCCTAACACTTATATAATTTATGTTCAATATCATACCTAAGAAAACAACATAAATTTGCTTGTTGTTCCAATTTGGAATATTCATGGGGTTGTAAAAGAACAAAATAAGTACAATAAAAAAATACAAAGAGATTGGTAATCAAGACAATGACCATACAGATGTTCATAAGTAGAAATGTTACCAATAGCATAAGAAGGAATGTGATTGATTGTATAAATGGCAATGAGAGTCACTTCCCCTAAAAAAATTTTAAGATAAGAGGAAGAGATTAAGCGAGCTTGAACAGTATCAAGAACATTCCTATGTTTTTGTTTATACATGCCTATATGGGCAAGATCTATGAATAATGGTTCTTTTTTATGAAAGAAATTAGGTGATGATAGAATCTTTATATTCAATGGCATTATGGATGGAAAAATTGATGGTAAAGGAAAAATGAATTTAATCATGGTGCAATTTGAATATAAATTGCAAGTAGTTCATATTTATTACACATAAGATAAATCCATGTATATTGATAGAAATCATTAATAAATATCATAAAATAATGAGAACCACCCATGTTATCATGAGGTGAAGGACCATAAATATTAGAATGAATAAGATAAAAATGTGTAGAAGAAACATAATCACTTATATTAAAAGGCAAACCATGATGTTTGGAAAGATGACATGAAACTAGAGGTGATAATAGCAACAAAATTTTGAGATGGTAGTTAAAGAGAAGTTAGCTCAAACAATCTCTCAACCTTATGGCCTATTCTAATGATCTTCCTTGTTTTTGGATCTTATATATTATAACCATGAGTTGAAAAATATAATTCAACATCAAGTTCACATAACTGTCTAATAAATATAAGATTTAGAGATAATTTAGGAACTAAAAAAGTATTAGATACAGACAAATGAGGGGGTTAAAACAATTCCTACATCATTGATAGTTAAAGTTGAATTATTGACAATGTGAACAATTAGTATAATAGAAGGATGTGACTTGTAAGTAAATAGAGATGAATCTAAAGTAATATGATTGTAATAAGCATAATCAAAATACCATGATGAGGATCTACCTAGAGTGATAAACAAGACCGGATTAGAAGAAGAACTAGAATTAGGTTGGAGCTGGCTAAGAAGAGCTTGGAGATCTCTAAAGGAAAATTTAGAGAAGTGTTAGTAGAAAAACTCTCTATGGCATTAGTTGCAGTAGAATTCAAAGCCTACAAACCCATGGATAAGGATTTTTTTTATTAGAAGCCTTGTTAGTTTGCAAACGATGGCGTCTAAAAATAATATGACCTGTTTAATTATAATAATTGCAAAAAACTAGTTTTTGATGATTTAAAGGAATTTGAAGAAGTAGCAAACATAACAAAAGTGATCAGAACAACATGAAGAACATCAGTAGATTATAAAGATTGCTCATCTCAAAGTGTTTTTAGATGAATTTCCTTAGAAAGTAAATTTTTTATCATAACTTTAAGAGAAGGTAATGGGAGACAATAAAGTAAAGTACTACTAATAGGTTCATACTCATTCTTAAGAGCCATCACAAAAAACGTAGAGATTACGAAACTTGGAATAAGTTTGCTATAGAGGTACTATCCCATTCAAGTTCACATTATGCTAATTGATCCTAAAGAACTTGTAATTCAGAGATATAACTGTGAATGGTTTGTTCAGGTTGCTGCTTCATACAATGATTTATAAAGTTGAAATTAATGCACATCATAAAAAATAGAATAACGAGCTTGCAATAAATTTACCACCTCTTTAGGAGAGACGCATCTATGAAATTTCAATTTAATGTTTAAGCATTGTGAAACCAAGTCAATATTTGATAGTTTTTCCTTCCCATTTTTAAAATTGTTCAACAAATTTATCTTTTGTTCCATTAATATTTTTATTAGGTTTAAGGAACTAGTCACATGTCACCATAAAAGGTGCCCTTTGAGAAAACTACACATCTCTTAGAATTATAAATCATAATTTGAGCCATTGAAGGTAGCAATGAAGGATGAGAGACATGTTGAGCAACTTCAAAGGAATCTATGAGGAAGAGATAGAACTCACAATACAAATCAAGAGAATATCTTAAAATTGACCTTAAAAAAAAAAAGAAAATGGAATGCAAATAGTAAATTCAATAGGATAAAAAAACAGTAAGTGATGATTTGATGTGATAAACTCATCAAATTTTTATAGGAAGCTCTAATACCATATTGCAGAAATATAGAGAAAAGAAAAAGAAAAAACTCATATTTTTCTATATTTGTATATCATAGGTTACAACCTATTTATCATAGAGCTAAGAATACAATATAGGAAATAAAATTGATTAAGGATCAATCTATACAGGAAAATATATCAACCTATAAAGAAAAATGTATGTACAACTAATTAGGAATATGTCAACCTAGAATCAAGAAGCTAATAATGCTTATTATGCTAACAATAAGGATGAGCTTATTTGAATGAAAGAGATTCCTCCTACTGCAGATATTTCTATTTGTCCAATTGTTTATTAAATAAAGTAACTTCTTCTTAAAAAAATACAATTGATCATATTATTTAAAATAAGAGGATCCAAATCTTTGCGAGGAATAGTTAAGAACATATCTTATTTTGATAAATTAAATATTTTTTTATTAGTAATCAAATAGGTTTAGAAGCAATGACATTACATGAAGTTGTTTAATTAATCATAACATTATGTGAAGTTGTATAGTTAATAACTCATCGCAAATTCGTTATTTATTTCATTTTGCACATCCCTCACATTATGTCCAAGTTTCAAAGCATAATTGGATAACCATGATTTGACTATAATCACTTGTATATTTGACATCTAATATTTTTTAAAAAAATTCAATGAATTTGAAATTAACTTTGGGTTAATTTAACTCATATATTTAGATTCAATGAATAATTATTTCTTTTTCGTCAAAAGATAAAAAAAATATTTTAAAATTACTAAACATTTATTAATGAATTTCATATATAAATAAAAATTAAAATAAATTTTCAATTAAAAATAATTAATTGTCAGTAAAAAAAATATTTTTTATTTATTTTGATTAAGAATTAACTCAAAAGGTTAATTTGGATTTGGTTGGAATTTTACAAAAATCTGAGGACTTTAAATGGTTCGCAACTGAATCAACAAACTATTATGCTTAGTTCCTCGAGCCAATGCATGTCCGTGCCTCTCGCAAAATGCAAACAGAACAGAAGGAATCTGGTTCCACACTAGTAAACTGGTTTGTACATTTAAATTTTGAATAAAATTCAATATAATTGAAATTTATTTGGATAATTTTTTATCTAAAAAAATTATACTTAAAAATAATTCAATAAAATTTAAATTATTTTAATAATTTTATAGTTTACATTAACATAATATTTATGTTAAATAAATAAAAATATTTAAAAATAAAATAATTTTAATTCATAATAAATTTATTTTGTTTTATTTTATTTTAAATATAAAAATGTTATTATTAAAATAAAAAATTTTATTAATATTTTTTTCTGACGTAATTTATTTGAAACTAGTTTTTTATTGTTGCTGGCGTTCGACCGTTGCAAATTACTAATCCAGGACAGCAGCTTGGTGGTCATACAATACTGTCAGTGACACAAATCCCAATGTCCAGTGCTTCTCTCAAGACCTAAAAAAAGGGCAAAAAAAGGAAAAAAAAAAAAGGCAGTCAAGTCCGTCAACTTTCAGTCTTTTCACAACCAAAACAAGACTGAAACCAAAAACTTTGTCCCCCGACCGCTTGAATGTCTTCAAAACTCGCAGATTCCCGAACACCCTTTTCTTACTTTTTTTTTTTTTTTTTGGGTCCATCTCATTTGTCATTGTCCTTTCATTCCTGTTAATCTTGCACACAAGTTCAAGCAATTAATCTTTGCTTGTTCACTGGAAAATGCAACGGCCAAAATGTTTTAGATATGCAATTAGGGATGTGATAATGTTGACACAATTAGTCATAATCACGTAATTTGAGAAGAGCAAAAAGAATTGAGAATAACTGGCACCATTTAAGACAGATTATCTCCCACGTAGACTAATTTATCCAATTGCCGGGGGGAAAGGCAAGAGTATAAATGACCATGTCCGACAAATTGGATCATTATATATTTTGTCATGTAAGTTGAATAATATTTTCATCTTCAATCATCCACGCGGCCAGTACTGATTGATGGTGATTGATTTTGGATAAACTTATCGTTAGTTAGACAAAACCATATTTTGATATCTTCCATTTTTTTAAAATGTTTATGTGATTGGATATTTATATTTTGAAATTATACTCTGAATATAGGATGCGATTAGAGAGATTTATAAAAAAGGTTCTAGTTTATTATTTTGTGTAAAACATATAAATAATTTCAAAGACAGAATTGAAGATTTAAATAACTACAACGCCCTTTATTTACTTCTAATTTGTTCTTTAAGAGATTTTAATTGCAAATTATAAATAATATTAAATAACAAATGAAAATAACATTTTGATTAGAATAGATACAATATTATGAATTTGTTATTTTGACACAAACAAGTGAAAAATAGTTATTTATTTTTATGTTATATTATTTTAGTTTAAATTTATAATTGTTTATTCTACATTAGTATTATATTTAATATTATTATTATATTTGTTTAATATTACATTAATTTATTTTAAAGCTTATATTATTTAACACAGAAAAACTCATAATAATTTTTTAGAACCATTAAGAAACTATATTATTGTTTCAGCTAAAATAAATAAATAAATAATTATGTTCGTCGAAAGTTTTTGAATTTTATTTATTGAACTTTACTTTTTTCTGAGATAATATGGTTTTCGTAAATTTTAGTTAATAAAGTTTCATTAATTTCATTTTTACTCTTATAAGAATGTTTAATATGAAGAAAAAAGTTTAAAGATAAGAATGTTTAATATGAAGAAAAAAGTTTAAAGATCCAATATAAATGAATAAAAATATAAAAGATTTAATAATGTAAAAATACAAATTTAAAGGTGTTGGAGCTCTGTTCGAAACCACCACTTAGTGAATCTTATAAGTGAATGGTATGGGATGGGGCTTATTTTTTTTAAAAAAATAAAATAAAAGATTTTAACGCTCTCAAAAATAGCAAAAAATTTTCCAAATATACGTTTTGGTCTAATGAAAGATTAATTTGAGTTTTAGTAACTAGTCTCATGATGGGTAGATGTTACCCAGCTACCTTGTGATGTGGGGCAGAATACATTCGCATGAGAGTTGACGTTCAAGAAAAAATTAGATACGCAAAAATGCAAATTGCGAAAATTTTATAAATTTTTAGACTTTTCAAAAATAATGATTTGGACATCTGCAAAGTTTATTTTGATGGAAAACTGGTCAATGCAAATTTCTTGTCTTAATCTTCGTCATTTTTTGGCTAAATCTATTGTTTAAGCTTTTAAATTTGTAATTTTATCATTTTTGAAATATTTTATAAAATTAATATCTTTCGTGAAAGTTTCGTTTTAAGCAAATGTTTCTAAGATTTTATTTTTTACATGATATTTTTGAATAAGACAGTACTCATATTTTTTATTTTTTAGAAAATTTTGTTTTTATATATTTTTACTAATTCATTTTGTATTAAAATTAGATTGTGTTTTAGTCTTGAAATTAGGATTCCGAAATTCTTATACATAAGTCTTTTTGCTCAAAAGTTTTAGTTTTCATATTAATAAAAAAATCTATTGTGAGCGTTCCTCCTTTTTTTTTTTTCTCTAAATTTTTTATTTTTATATGAGAATTAATGAAATTTTGATATTTATCTTTCTGGTATTCATATGTAAATCAATAGATGCATTGAAGACTGTTATTTAACTTTTCAACATATTTTTTTTTCTCATAAAAGTTCTATTATATCACCTTGAGTCTCATATTTGAAAAAAATAAAGAAAATAAGTTGATAAATAAGAAGGATGGTTTTCATGGCATCAAATTGATAGAAACGATAAAAACATGCAATAATAATTTTGATATGATAAACAATTTTTTTTAAAAAAAAAAAAAAGCGAAAAAGAAGTTAGAGTATGCACTAGAACTGAAATTTTCAACTTGTGTATATATCTTTTTAGATTAGTAGTTGGGATGGTGTAGTTCTCATTATGAAGAGATTAAAGAAGTAGTGAAGAGAAAAATGATTTAAGTTTAAGAAAAATATTTACTTAAATTGTGTTTAGAATCCTCTTGATCTTAATTCTATAATTGAACTTGTTTGCACTATATTTTAATTTTGGGCTAGCAATTAAAATAATTTAATTAATTTGTTATGACCTTTTAGTTATTAACTTTTCAAAAAAGAGTTAAACATCAATCTATGAAAGTTAAAGTCACAAATTAGATAAGAAGTCTTAATGAAGTAGGAAAGTGAAAACTTAGTAATGAAGAAGTATTCAAGAAGTGGGAGTTTGAAATGGTGAACTACATCAAATATATTAAAAGATGAAGTAGTCGACATCTAGAATATTCTTAAGGAGCTCTACATACAGACCATTAGCCAAAATTTAGATTCATATGTTAACAATGGACTTCATTGAGTCTTTTATGCTTTATTTTT
Organism: Omphalea diandra; assembly: GCA_949677035.1. Taxonomy (NCBI): domain Eukaryota; kingdom Viridiplantae; phylum Streptophyta; class Magnoliopsida; order Malpighiales; family Euphorbiaceae; genus Omphalea; species Omphalea diandra. The sequence continues at coordinate 62,851 of CATIWR010461798.1, read as the reverse complement.
ATTTTTACACGTTATTGTACTCAAGTTTTTAAGTAATTAATATAATTTTCCTTTTTTCTATAAGTTTCTTTAATTATTCTTCAAATTTTTATTATTCTCGAGCTACTTACATCTTTAAGCTTTTATTTTTCTAAAATAGCTCTGTCACTTTTACTGAAATTGTATCAGTGGATTTAAAGACCTAGTAAAAGATTGAGGTCCCTTTTTCCTCTACATATTCCTTGGATTACAAATCAAAGTAACAAATATGATAGTTAAGGTACAAAACTTGAACAACTTTTTTAATGATTAATGAACAAATTATGATGGAATTAGATGTCTTCTTCTCTTCTTGAAATGGACTTGCCTTGATTTGATGGAGTGATCATAATATGTTTCCTTAACTTATGGCTCCTATTGAGAAAAGGTTAGCAAAGTTAAAAGAAGAATAATATAAGAGATGAAAAGCTTTAAAAATGATTACTACAAAAAAGTATAGAAGATAAGAAAATCTCTATAGAGGCTTAAAGAAGAGAGTGGATGTTATGGGATAAAGAATGTGTGAATGTGTGTAGATAGTGGAACTTGCATCATGAGGAACTTGCAAATGTGTATAAACAGTATGTTACAGAGTGGGGGCTGTGAGGTAGCAAATGTGCAAATATGTGTAGAAAGTGGAAGTTGCAAGGTGAAGAATGTGCAAATGTGTGTAAATAATGTGTTAAAAGGTAGAGAATGCGTGAATATCTATTTTATAAAGTAAAAAAGGAAAAGGGTATTTATAAGTGTAGGAGATGGATTACACAGGTAATTTGATAGATAAAAGGAATTTGTGAAAGCCTTTTCTACGCCCATAACACTTAGTCCTAGACCCTCTAGGGCACATAAGCATACGCTTAAATATTCACATTCACATTCTAGGAATAAAACTAAAAATCATGCTTTCATATACAAGTCTCAAAGATCAAGGCCTAATGGAAATGTATAAGTGCCCATCCTCATGTATGAAACTTATAGGAAATCATCTTATGATTAATCCTTTTATAAATCTAGAAGAGCTTTCACTAGACAATGCCATTATTGTGTAGATTTAACCATATAAGATATTTTTATTATGCAATGCTAAATGATAAAAAGACCTGTATTGCTAAGCCCTCTAGACCTAAAAAGCAACAGGTAACAAATAGTTGATATTGTTAATTAGGGAGTCATTCACAAAGTGCTCATATGGAGAATTCAAAAAGGTGAATAAAGATTATCGTGAAAGATGGGATACAAACCATAATCAAATGGTATCAACTCTCAATTTTTATCAACATCATAATGTATCCCAAACTCGTTACTCTTAATTAGTATATTACTTTCTCAACATATGTTCTCTTTTTTTTTTTTTTTGTCATATATAACTTGCGTGAAAATTATTTTTCAAATTGTTTCTAAAATAATTGCACTTTTGCTTCCTAAAAATGATTCATTTTCTTAACTTTTGGTGTCTTAATTTCAAAATTGGTATAATATTTTTGTTTGACCCAAGGCGTGCATAATTGCTTATTAATTGGCTTAAAGCTTAGTCTTGACCTTGGCAAAAGATGCCTTTTATAATTTTCTAAAGAGAAGCATAAACTCTTTAGAATATGAGGAATTTATGTTTAAAAGTTTTTTTTAAGAGGGAGATTGATTGCGTAAATTTTTGAAAGGAGGATATTTTGAGAAGCTTGTTCACCATACCTTTTTTATAATAATTTCAAAAAGAGTATAATTTTTATTAATTCATTTAGGGGAGTAGTTAATCTTATTAATTATTTATCAAATGCATCTTGATTTTTCATCTTGTAAAAAGGGGGAGACCACTGATCCTAAGGTGTACAAGGTATTGCTTTAATCCTTGTGATAAATGATGTTGTTGAATCATAACAAAACAGTACAAAGTTCTAACCTTTTTTTGGTGTTATGTTTTTGTTAGGGCTTGAATTTGTTAAAAGCTAAGGGTAGAAAGTATAAGTCTCTAAAGGTAAGAAAAACAGAACTTTGGCTAAATAAGAATATCCAAAGGAATTTGAAAAAGTTAAACTCTAAGTAGAAGTCAAAAGAACAGAAAAGGAGCCATATAAGATGAAGGCTATAAGAAGTTTATTGAAGAAGTGGCAATCTAATTCCCATTGATATAAATCAATGCCTATTGAATGATGGCTATTAGAAATTCAATGATCATGGAAAAGCAAGCCTAATGCTAAGTAAGAGCTAATGGTCGATTGAGTCAAGCCCATGTCCATTGAGAAAAGTGGTTAGAAAATGCTATGGAGTTTATGATTGTGCAATGTCCATTGAAAAAGCCAACGACCATTAAGTTGAAATTGAAGCAATTAGTTGGAAAAGTCAACATTCTTAAAGAAAAGCTTATTGAAAACCAACACACATTGGAGGTTCCAAATAGTCGATGAATATGTATAACGACTAGTTTAAAAACTTTTTAAAAAAGATTATTTTATGTTTGTTAGTTAGTTTTGCCACCTTTAGACTGCATAAGGACTTCAATATAAACCTAACTAAGGCTACCTAACCTTTGAGACCATTAGTAAGTAAGTGTAAAAAGATAGTTAAGATGGTAATTAAAAAACAATAGAGTGCAATGGCAAAAAGCTCTACAAAAAGTAAAGAATAAAGTAATGGCAAGCACTATATGTGAAGTAATTTGGTTGTAAGCACTTTTTAGAATTTACCAAGATGTTGTCAAGGTTTTATGTGACAATGTTTCAACTATCAACATAGTTAAGAATCTAGAGAACAAAGCATATAGAAATCTACTACCATATTATTAAGAAAAAGTCTAAAATAGTGTGATCAAATTAAAGTATTTGAAGACTTTAGAGCAACTTACAGACCTGTTCACTAAAGCTATTCATTTAGCTCAACATAAATACTTGCTAAGCAAGATGCATATAAACAATATTTATGCTCATCTTGAGGAAGATTATTAAGCAAATAAAGGGGAAGATAATAAGAGATAACTAATAAGTGAGATTTGTTACCTCTATTAATTATGTAACAATTACTTAAGGTAAAAAAAAATTAAGTGGACAAATGATACTTTCTCATTTGTACAACACATGGATGCTATATTTGTATAAATATTATATACAACGCATAAATGAAGATATCTTCTTTTTTCATTTCTATAAGTCTCTTTTATCTCTGATCATTTCAAAAGGATCAATTTAACTAAATATTTTAAAAAAGTTTAATTAGACCTACCCAAATTATTTTTTTGGGCTAATTTAATTTAGCCTTTGCATATTAATTAATAATATAATTTAGTCTAAGTGTATGACACATATTATTTTTAGGTGATTAAAAAGAAAATAGAATAATATTTCTTTTATGAAATTGAGATCCTCTTTATCATTTCCATCATGTGTATGAAGCACCTTGCAATGCTACCAAACTAAATTGATACTATTAAAGATGAAATCATCTCTAACTCCAATGACGATAAATTATCATTAAAAGTGATTTTTTCTATATCATTAGTAAAAGTTTATATATATATATATATATGTGTGAGTGTGTGTGTGTGTGTATATATATATATATATATATATATATATATATATATATATATATATATGAAATAATTAAGAGAAAATAAGATGATAACAATTATTACTTGATTTTTATAAAATTGATTTAGCCTTTTATTCACTAGACAATTAATTTCTATTAATCAAATTTTTAAGCGTGCAAAAAAGAAAAAATATTTCACAATACAAATGAAACTTTAGAAGCTCGATTTTAATTAGTGAACTTGAATTTTTTTTTTTTTTTTTACAATACGTGGTGTTTTGGAATTGAAGTTTATTGCATTGTTTCTCAACTGTGTATGGGTTTTCTCCACCATATTTTCTTAAAGTTTTATTGGTTAACTAGAATATCTTTTTAGGTTATCATATCTACTCCTGAAACTAAGCAAATTACCAAGTTAATATTTTTTTTCAAAATATAAAAAAATGCTAAAAAAATTTATGGCTAAGTTAGAATCTTGAATGTTTAGTTTTATATTATAGTAGCTTAACACTTGTGTGTTGCAGTGACTAATAAGTAAGAAAAGGTGGAAAACAAAGTGCTCATAATGCATACTAAGAGCACCTTAACTTTTTTCAATTTCATTATTAGAAAAGGAAGATAAATAGATAATCTTAATTGCTTTCATCTTTTTCAGGGGCCTTGATGTTTAACTTGGTGTAATAGTAATCATGAAATTAGAGGAGAATATATGAGCAAATGAAAGGGTAAAACAAAATTTATTTTTTTTACCCCATATGAGCTTTCTTCAAAGGTGATTTTGAGTCTTCAACTTCATCTTGTGAAGAAAAGCAAGATAACAATGAAGTTTGTTCAAGTTGTGATGAGTATGAAAGGCTTTACTGGGCATATGCTTTATTCTTTTTTTAATGGTAAAATTAGAAACACTGATGCTTGTGGGATTAATGGAGAAAGCAAGGCTAAAAGAAGTTGGAATTTGTTCATCAACATAAAAAAATTTATTAACTCATAAATATATTTCAAGTGTTTGATTGGTCTTTGAGCTTATAATTATTTGTAAAATTTTAGTAAACCCATATATCTGAGTCATGAATGATGGGATTGAGTGCTTATCTCTAGAATTATGAACCAAGCTATTAGCAGAGACACTAATGAGATATGTAGCCAAACAATAAAAAAAATAAAGAATGACATCACTCCAGTTGTATTTTCAACTTTGAGATCCAATTTATTCATATTTATACATAGTGTTTTAGTGAGGAAGATGTAAAAGAGAATGTAGATAATAAAAATTTGTACCAAAAGGAAAAATACATTTAGTATTACTAGTGAATCAAAACTTCTTTAACTAAGTCACATTTCTCACTGCACCAAATTGTATCATTGTAATTTTGTGTGCTACTTTTACAATTTGGGCAAGCTTTATACCACCAACCCATTGAGGCATCAGGGCTTTGATTTTTCCCACACATATAAATTTTATTTTTTGTAATACATTGAATAAAAGTATTTATGAATAGATAAAATTTAAATGGAGTTAGAAATGAATAGTATATCCTCATACCTTGTCAACATGTACAACTAAGTCTATAAGCTTTAAAATTAGTTTATGATTTATCTATTTCTATTCTTTTGGATCAAGAGGCTTTTAAGCAAACAAGCATACTTCATTATACTTCTTTAAAAGGGCTTTAATAATAAATGGATTAACATAGAGATAAGTTTGTAGTGTTAAAGAACATCAATATAATTATTGAACTATGCTTTCCTACACCTATCATGAAAGACAATGATCATAAGAATTTCTACATTGACAAGAATCATTATTATCAAAGTACTATTAGAACTTACATTATTTATAGAGAATATTCATTTTTTTGTTAAGCACCAAAGTAATTGAGTGTTTTTTTTTTTTAAAAAAATGTCTATTAATTTAATAATACAAAGTCAAAGGAAAAAAAAAACAAGGAAAATGTACCATTATATGATTTCACAAACATTGCAATAAATGTTATGATGATTGGGCCATTCGATTCTTTATCAAATACTTCATCTTTAGGAAAGTTAAATGCAATATTTTCACATAAAGTGACATCAAGCTCTTAATGACTATATAAGCATGTTATAATTAGTTGGACTAAGACCATTGTATCGAGATTATATATTCGATAAAATTGCATGCTAATAATCATTACTTTTTGTTCAAAAGTTTGATTGTGCATTTTTTGGGCAACTTAATTAATTAAACTTATAGTTTCAACACAACTAACTCAAATGACCTAGCCTATAAAATCTAAAATCAATAAAAACAACATAGTTACTTGTACAAAAGTCATGTTATTGAATAAGATAGTAGCAATAGTATTGAAAATATGTAGCAATAGTATTGAAAATATGTAAAGATCACCAATTAAAAAGGTATCATCTCCTACATGCTCAATGACTTCGATGAATTCAAAGAAGGAAAATTTATCAAAAGTTACTGTTCCATCATCAACATCAATTTTTTTGATTCGAGCTTTTGTAATCCTTACTTTGATTCGAGCATTTTGTTATCTTTGTTGAGCAAAGCAAGGATACGTGAGACATGCTTTATAATGTAAACCTTAATGTATGAGTAACAAATTAATTAATATAAGAAAAGAATCTTAAAACAATAATATATTAGGCATAATAAGTTAAGTCCTTAAATATTTCCTTATAAACAACATTTGTGATATATGATTTAGTTACAGGATTATCATGAGATTTATTATTACGTATAGTTATTCAAATGCCAATTTGAGATGTCACACCTGATAGAGCAACATATAATTAGTCATGACGAAAATCGATTCATGGAGATATAAACCATCATATTATATTGTTTGTCCTTGGCTCTTATTTATTATCATGCAGTAACAAAATCTTAACTAGAAATTGTCTTCATTTAAGTATGAAAAGGCCATATTTTTTTGGATGTTATTAAAATGATTCTTGGAATAAGCACTTTGTTGCTGGTAAAAGTCCTTAAAATAATTGTTGCTTCAATAACTCGATTGCTTAATTCATTTATTAATAATCTAGTCCCATTATAAAGGCCTATGTTAGCATTTATATTTTGTAATAACATAATGGGTGCATTCTTTTGAAGTTTGACTGCATGTTCAAGAAATCCATTAAATTCCAAGGTATTTAAAAATTCAGTTGGATATAGTATTTGTAACTCATCTAAATTTGCCATGTTTTATTTATTAAATCAAAGCTATAATAAATCTTGATTTCCTTAAGTAAAATCTATAATATTTTATCATTTAACAATATCATTTGTTGGAGTCCTTATTGATTGTTCTTTCAGATATTCAATGTGTATTTATTTTTCTAGAAATTCACTATATGTCGAGTTAATCATAATATCTATAGGATCATCATAATCCATTAAGAGTAAATCATATGGAATTTGAACCTAATTGCTTTCATTGTCATATGTAGGTATCTTAATTAAATCAACAATACCATCTCCAATAGATAAAAGTCATTCAACAAAAATTGATCCTTATTTACAAATTTATTAGTAAAGCTATTTTAAAGATGCATATTTGTTTTTAGAGAGAAACCATGAAACTCTTTTCATAGATATGATCTAGTTACTGACACATGTATTGTTTCTTTTTTAGTACCTTTATGGATAAATGGTAGTATTTGCCTAAAATATTCACAAACAATAACAGATTTTCCTCCAAATGAAATTAATGATTTATTAGTATATCTCGAAGAGATTTGTCTACTACTTCAAAACAATGCCTGTGACTCATTAGTGTTTCATCCCATATAATAAGAGAATTTTCTTTTAAGAGTGTAGCTATTGTGTTCCTTCTTTTATATCGCATGTGAAATGGTCCATTAACCTCAACCTTGGTTGAGTTTTTCTTCCTTTAGATAATAATAATGCTGCAATCCTTAATGAAGCAACAACTGAAATAATTTTTCCCTTATGATCTTAATCTTGAGATAATTATTTCATATAAATATGTTTTACTAATCCCGCTATGACCATAAACAATAAATAATTTACTTGTGTCATTACTAATAGCATTAAGCATAATATCATAAATTTGTTGTTGTTCTTGATTTAAAGTTGGGAACATTTGGTTGTGAATAATTTCTAATTGCTCAATGTCGTAATTAACTTCTTCCATAAGAAGTCTATTATTTATATTTTTAAATAACATTGTGTTTATTAATGGTAAGCCATGGTCTACTAAGGATATTGAATTTTTGTTAAAGTTTTTCTCTAATTCATATAGAACTTGATTTCTTAAACGATTTTATGAAATTAGTGCTTATGGAAAATTTAATATAGATCATAAATAGTGAATATCATCGTAAAACATTCCCAAAACATATTAAAAGGCTTACAAGTTGATTTACTTCATAAAATAAAATCATAGCTATAAATAAGTTGTTCGGATAATGCCCATAAAATTGCTTCTTTTATAACTTCTTTCCATTTGTTGTCATCGCCTACTAATCTATAAGCATGACATGTTTCTCAATATGTTAAATATCTTATATTATTAACAGTTTTAATATCATCATAACTCATATGCCCTTTACAATATTTAAAAGCAATTGAAGATAATATAATTCATTAATATTGGAATGAACATAAATAATTCGTCCAATATAATATTCTTTTTTACACCTAGTTTATATTTTATCCATGTTCCAAATCCATTGTGTGGGAAATTCAACATACATAAGTTCTTCACATCTTCATTGAGTTTATTGGTTTTCATCCATTCAACTAACATTGTTTTGCTTGAATTTAGGTTATGTATAATAGACCCAATGCTTTGTTCTAACCTGCGTAAAATTTTTTGTTTAAATGGCAAATGAATAAGAAGTCATTCCATAGATTGCTTTTATATGGTTTATGAAAAATTCTAAAAGTTGCCAAGCAACTTCACACGGTGATATATAATAGCAATCTAAATATGTTTATATTTCATCAGTGACTTCATCATTATTCACCTTAATATTTTTAGCATAAATTGTATTTACTTGTATAACAACATGAATTGTATCTTCTGCTTTATTTATATATTTGAAAAGGAATTTATTTCATGTTAACATTGAAGAAAAATCAACGTTTATGTAAGCTTCATATTTAATTACTGATTATTTATTGTAAAGAACAACAAATCTGTTATCAAGTTCAACGCCTTTTTTTTTCAACATAATTACCATTGTCTCTTCTATTATATATAGGGAAACTATTTTTATTTATATTTGTTTCATTTAAGTATTTTTTTTAGAAAATATTTAGAACTTCTTTAATTCATACATGGCAATTCAATATTTGCAGTGTCACATATACACAATTCGATATGTTTTAGATTCATGATCCTTATAGGGAAGCTTAGTTGATATAATAGAGGCAAACCTCTGAAATTTAGTGGTATATATATAACATGACCAAAGTGCCTATATTTTTTAAAATGGTCAATCATAGAGAAAATTTTAACTTTGAAAACTTAATTAACAATGTCTGGTTTATCTTCAGGTTTTTACCCAGTGACTAATAGTAACACATTTTTAATTTCAGACCATTATGGATTACATGTAAATGTAATGAATAAATCTGGATGACCATAAAATTTGCACATTATCACTACGTCGTGATAATTTTCTAACATATATCTAAGACTTCTGGTATAAGTCGATGATAATCTTATTGATTTTTCTATTTCATTCATGTTAGTGATCCTTTTGTATAAGCTTCATGAATTTCAAAATACATTTATAATCGTAGGTTTTTATTTTGCCACATTCAATATAATCTAAACATTTTTCTTCAACACAGGAATATGCATCAATGATAAATTATTGAAATAAACATCCTCCACTCAAAAATATTATTCCTTCATCTTGACGTTATTATATCTTATACATATAATATCTGCACATAGTTACTTCTTTTCTAGCATTTATATTACTTCTATCATAATATATGTATAAAATATCAATTCTATAGCCATCTTCACCATGTAGAAATAAAATTGGATATTATATTACCATAAAACTTTGGTGTAAATAGCTAATGCATTTTAGGTAGCTTGTTTTATATTCAACAATGATATCATGATTTTTATTAATCATTCCAAAATCACTAACAATTAATGCAGAGATTTCTGAACATACAAGAGTTAGATTGTTTATCATAAAACTCTCACTTCCTAAGTAATTTAAGTTTAATTGGCATCATATCAATTTGTGCATCATTAAAATAATTTAGCAATAATGTTATGTTCATCCAGCATAACAATTAAGCCTTTAATAATGCTTATATTTATAAATTTTTTTATCTTTAAGAAAAATTCTATGTTTGTAATTCATGTTCTGTGTCATAAATGTATAATTAGGCAAATTTTGATTGTTCCTTGTCTAATGGAAGCAAAGATCCTATAGCATGGTGATTTTTCTCATGGATTTTAAAAAAATAAGGGCCAGTTTTTTTCATTAATGGTGTAATCAATTTTAGCACCCATAAAATTAAAGACAAACATGGAGTTATATAGCCTTATATGTTCCTTAAAGTGTATGCTCATTAGGTTTGAACTATACTTTAAAAATTCTACTAAAAAGGATGAAAGTTGTTGCATTTTATCTACACTTATCTTGCCTCATTTGTAGCATAAAGTAAAAATCATTTGTTTCCTATGTTCTTTAAATCCAACACATTCAACAACCAGAATAACAACCCCATATAATAAAGGCATTCGTGTTCATGTAACCTACTATAGGATGTTTCCAAATAAGCATCTAAAGGATAAAGAGTTATTTCAATTTAGGGCAAAATGATTTAATAAAATATAAGTGGATAAGAGAAATAAAACAAAACATTTTAAATAAGGTATGTTATTTGGCATCAGAGAAATGCTTGGTGCACAGGGAGAGTTGGTTGCATCACGTAAATCTACTTGAGTATTCATATGATTTATAACACATTTAAAATAAAGAGGACAAAATGAATTTAATGAGATTGCATGCTAACGAGTATTATAAGGAGAAGAAATTTTCCCATCAGAAATTAAAAAAAACTAATAGACCATCAAGAATAATATCTTTAGATAAAGGGAACATCTATCAAGGCATATGTATACGTAAGTAGTGGAAAATCAAATATTTGTGATATTGGATGTGTTGTCTTCAACCATTTGTTAAACTAATTGGATGAACTGGATGCAATTTTTGGTCCAAAAAAATTGACTTCTTCCATGAGGATGTTGATAAATGTATCTAAATGAGGAACAGGTTTTAGCTAACTAGTTTTTCAAAAAATGTGATTTTTTAATAGTCATATAATAACGTAAGTATATGAATTATAGTTGTTAGTTCTCAAAGATTTCCTAAATCTATTTGATCAAATATATTTTTATAGTTGAAATATATGTGAATGCCTCGATTTCCTGGTTACGCTCAAACAAGTGGGATTTTGCTTATTACTCTTATGTTTTTATTAACCATTGAGGGGTCAAGAGGATGGGGATCATACATTAGTATGACCCCATTTTGTGGCGCATTTTTAGAATCATCAGCAGACCCATAAAAGGCTTTATGGCGGATAAAAGCCCAAAATAAAATCATGTGCCTAACAGGAGCCAATATAAGGCAATACTTTGGTATCACCTTTAAGCTTGTTTGGAGTCACTATCCGATTTTGGTTGATATAAAACTCTAGTGAAAGGGATTCTAAGCTAATAGGTCAATCTAGATGGCCAAATTTGTCTTCAATCCATTAGAGACCAGATTTGGGAATTGGGTACAATATGGGGAAAAGGTTAAACACCCTGAAACCGCTCAGATATAAGGATCTAACCTTTATGCAATCAATAGTTCTTTTTTATACCTTGCCTTTATTAAAAATTTTCCCATTATCAACCTGGGCACATGCATCTAAGTTAAGCCATCATCCATAACCATTTAAGCATGCAATGCATGAATGTAATATACATGATGTAAGAAAAGCAATAAATAATATATACAAGGCAAGATAGGGAATACATATTCAAATGGTGGGATTATTTATGCATGGATTATATGTAATAATATATAAAACTTGGACTCCTAAAATCTGCCAAAAGGAATATCCAAGTTCGCATAATTTATCATTAAGAGAAAATGGTCACTAGCCTAAAGTTACCAAGATGAAAGTTGAAGGATCTTATTCATCACTTTAGATATGGTAATGTAACCATCATCTTATCCATCACTTTAGAGATGGTAATGGTCATGTAACCATCTTCTAAAACATCCAAAATAGAGGTGAAAATAGTATAAATTAGACATCTAGGTTATTATCCCCAAACATAAAATATCCAAGTAAATGATTATGACAAAAGTGACATATAATAATGTAAATGAGGGGTGAAGGTGCATGATTAATGATAATATAAAGCATAAACATAAAGGGTTAGTAAATGAAGGAGGATTAGGGGGTCCTAGGCTATTGTAACCTTTCCCAATTATTTAAAACATAATGAATACCAATTGGTGCAAATATGGCCTAAGGAGAACTGAGAAGCTACAATAAAAAAAAAAAGAGTTTAAAATGTGACTTTAATGTTGGAAAATGGAAACGGGGGTAGATGGTAGTTACAACCTACTCCTTTTTGCCTATTTCCAAGGTTAAAAATTAAATAACATAGCCCAAAGTCTAAAGGGACAAGATAAAATGCATTATTATAAATAGTGCATGTGAGCAGTGTTTACGATCTATACAAACAAATGGAATGCAAAATGAAAGATTATGAACAATTAATGTCAACAATGCTATGAGCAATACTCATTTTGTATAATGTTATGAGTAGTACTCTCAGAGGTCTACATAGACCACTACTTATTTGTACAAACCCACTATGGTTGCTAAAATTCTACAAATTAAAAGGAGGAGAAGAAGAAGATTGGTGGGATGAGGAGGAAAAAGATTGGTGGGATGAGTTTTATGATACCCTAAACAATGTCTTTTACCCTTAAAGGCATTTTGATATTAGAAATCTTCTTTAAATGCAATAGGAATTATTGCTAAAGATTATTGTAAGGCTTGGTTTGCCTTGAATGCTTTAGGTGCTTGTGTTTAGAGTTTGTGATTTCTGTGTTTAGTGAGGTTTTCAATGGTTAAAAGGTGATATTGGTAGAGTTTTATTGAGGAAAGTATGCCTCATCTCTCCCTTCAAAGGGAAGGGTATTTATAGAGGGGGAATGGTTGTAATTGAGCCTAATGGCTCAGATTGTGCCCTATCCCACCTCCTCTTACACCCTTTACAAATAAAATGAAGGGAAATTTTAGAGATTAGAGTTTGAAAATTGTTTGTACAACCTTGGGATTGTTTATACAGACCTTTGGTTGGTTGTATAATCTTCTTATGCTTGATAAGTCATTGGTCTAAAATCTTCTTGCTTTTAGACTTTAGTAAGTTGTTTGTATGGCCCTTTAAAGGTCTATACAACCTTCTTCAAATAGTTTTACAAACATCCCTTTTGCTTATTCAAAAGTTTTCTAGGTTTGGCTGAATAGAAGGTGGCTTTGATTTAAGGTTTCCCCCAAGCTTTTGTCATTTTCTTAGTCATTGATTTTACTATTCTTTGGAGAAGAATTCAAGTAGTTTATCATTATTGGGCTTACACCTTAAGGATCCAAAATCTAGTGCTTACAATATTTGTTTCAATTTAGACTAATTATATAATGACGAGGCATCAAGAATATATATATATATATATATATATATATATATATATGTGTGTGTGTGTGTGTGTGTGTGTGTGTGTGTGTGTGTGTGTGTGTGTGTGTAGTTTAACCAAGGCGAAAAGTATTAGAAGCATTTCAATCAAATAAATAATAAAAAAGCTTGTAACAATAATAATGGTATATTTTAAAAAAGTGGCATATTTAAACAGATTGGAAAAGCATACTTGATATTGAGGGAGAACCTAAAAAGGTAAGCAACAAATCTACAAATAGGAAAATGGCCTAAAATTAAAGAGAAATGAATCAATGTTTATAATTTGGATATGGATATTGTAATAAATAAAAAGTGAATGCTAGTTTTGCCACAAGTCTATACTTTTTGTGAAATGTGACGAATAAATTGAAGTCATTTAGACAACAATTTTATAGTCAAAGCATATATTTAAGTGGTCTATGAAATAATTCAAATTGAAAAATTTGTGTCTCATATCGATAGGAAAGTATTAGAGTTGGGAAAAGTTGAAAATTCTTATTTGCACATAATTAAAATGACTTCTCTTGAAATTAACAATCATTGAGAATTTAATAGAGAAAAACATTATTTATATAAGTAAAAGATAAAATTAGTGCATCAAATACTTTTTAATCAAGTTAAGAATGGTAGGTTCTACATAATTAGTTAAATATAAGATATATAGAATGCATTTAGGAATTTTCATTCTCTTGCTCTTATAAAACATTTTTCAACTTTTTTCTATGAAATTCACAAACAGCAAATGCAAAGGCAGATTTGTCTAAAGGGAAATTCTAAGCTAGTTTTTTTTTTTATGCATGAGAGCTGGTTTAAAATTTAAAAAGAATAAGTGTAGAATCATATTCTCTATGGAATGATATCTATATTAAAAGCAGCTTCTTGAATGTTGTATTCCTTAAGCAAAGGGTGAACTATTTTGGGTAATAATTTATTAAAAAGAATAAGTAGTGTGTATGTGTGTGTGTGTGTGTGTGTCTATATATATATATATATATATATATATATTGAATAAATATTTTGATAATGGTTTGAAACTATAATATGGAAATAAGTGCAAATATAATAACAGTGACAATAGGAAGACAAATATGGATTGATGGAATGAGAAGTATAGGTCAAAGAACCAAGACGAAGGGTATGAGTTGCATGTTTTTTCCCCATCACCCTATTTTCCCTACGATAACTGATCCTAATATTGGTTTGCCTCCTAAGGCAACAACTTACCATTAAAAATGCAAGTTTTTGAGCTAGCAGCAGACAAATGGAGTCCAAAAAGAAAATGAGAGATCTCATAACAACTAAGTATTTTTGTATTGTACCCCTATTATCAAAAGGTGGTCTCGTTTTCCTGTGATCTTGTTTGTATTCTACTTAACTTTTCTTTGCATTAGATTATTGTTCTTCATACAATAGCAATAAATCATGTTTTTTTTTTCTTTTAATTTCTCATCCATAGGAAATGGACTTGTTATCTTGCAGATAGAACGCTCCAAATTATATGACCAGACGTATCATTTTCGCAATTCTAAAACTCATAATGCCTATTTGCCAGTTCATCCACAATGCTATCATAATAAACTATTAAATTCAAAGTATTTTAATTTGCTAGAAAAATTACATAATTTGCCAATTAACTAATAATAAATTCATTGATCAATTCTATAATTATATAAAATCATATAGAACAAGACAAATTACATAATTTGTCAATTATTAATAATAAATCCATATATTAATTATGTAATTATATAAATTCATATGGGGTAGCTACAATTTACAATTAGGAAAAAAAAAAGTCACTCAACCATTAACTAAAATTCCAATTATGGAATTATCTGACAAAATAATTGAATAAGTAAACTGTTTGTACCAAAAATAAAGAATTTTCTTAATTATTTAGTTAATATTTGTAAAAAAAAAAAAAAAAAACTCTCTGTCTATTGATTATCAAATCATTCATTATTTATTTAGCAAAACTAAATCAGTCATTAACACTAAGTTATATAGTTCAATTCAAATAATTTGTTAATAATTTACCAATTGTCTTATTATAATAAATAGTTTAATTCACTAGTCCATAGTTTACAGGACAAATTACATAATTTGTTAATTTACTAATAACAACTTCATTAATTAATTTTTTCTATATATAAATTCATATGAAGCAATTACAATTAACAAATTGGCTAAAAAAAAAGTCACTGAATCATTAACTAAAAATCACATTATATAATTGCCTAATTAAATAATTGAATAAGCAAACCATCTATTTCTAAGAATAAAGAATTTTCTTATTCATTTAGTTCATTCAAAAAAAAAAAAAAAAACTTTCTAACTACTAACTATTACTTCATTGATTATATATTTAAGGAAACTGAATCAGTCATTAACACTAAAGCATAGAGTGCAATTTAAACAAATTGTCAATTTAATACTTATAACTTAATTGTTAAAATTCACTCAATCATTTAATAACATAACAACTAGAAAATTATCTAATTAGATTTACAAAAGCTGATTCGGCCATTAACACTAAAGTTCAGAGTTCAATTTAAACAAATTCTCGATTTAATACTTATAATTAATTGAAAAAGTTCACTCAAACATTTAATAACATAACAACTATATAATTATCTAATTATATAATTGAATAATTAAATCATTTATTTTAAAGAAATAAAAAACTCTTTGAATCATTTATTTCAAAGAAATTAAAAACTCTTTGAATCATTTATTTCAAGGGGGGAAAAGCTCAATCATTCATCATAACTCATAATCAAATTATAAAATAAATGTAATTATATAGGTAAATAGTGTGCAACCTAGATTTACAAAATGTGGAAGAAAATGTTTCTCAATCAGTTAACAACATAATGATTGTCTCAAGCATTTAATAACAATATAATTATATAATGTTGTGATTAAATAATTAGATTATATAAACAATGTTCACACTCAATAACCCAAGAAGCACTAAATCACAAAAAGAAATATATTAAAAGAACAACATTACAGAGGGTTTGGCTCTAAGATGGGCTCTAAAAAAGTTAACTAGGATGAGTCTACATCATTGTATGGTGGAAGGGGATTGCAAAGTACTTATTGACAACCACATCTCTAGTTGTCGATGTAACATGTTCACTGAGTTAATTATCAAAGACATCCGAGCTTCAGCAAGCCAACTAGAAGTTAGTGAACTTACTTTTGTTGGGAGAACTGTGAATGATGTAGTCCATTCCCTCGCTCATTTTTTTGATGATCTTGAGCAGGAGAATGTCTGGCTTAACGTGTTCCCTGATGCTATTTAGGTTTTAGTTTTGAAGGATGTAACAATTGCACCTTCTTTCCTTTAAATAAAAGATCCCTTTCTTAACAAAAACAACATTAATTCACAAAAGTGATTCCTAATAGATTGTAACATCGCAAAAGTAGCAATAATTTTAAATAATGTCTTCAACTTAATTTAAGACAGTGTTGTATAACTCTAAACAGAATTTATTTAAAAAATAGGGCATCATTCCCCAACGACCTAGTTTATAAACATTTATAAGGACTGCAAAAAAGCTTGAAGGGGAAAATGAAACTTGCAGATAACCATCTAAACCATTATTTAATAACAAACCCCACCCCTACAAATCAACAACATAATTGTTCATAAAGGATTAAGGTAACGCAATAAATTTTTCAGCTTGAACTCTAAGCTCTGATTTTTCATTTCCGACCCTTGATAAACTTGATATAGAGCTTGATTCTCGTTTAATCTCCCAATTGTTGTCTACTTTTGGGTTGGAGGAACATTATTTAGCAAAACAATGTCTCAACTTGAGCAGTAATAATTTGCTCTCTCATGGCAATTCTAGAATTAGCAATTGTTAAAGCTTGGCTTGTCATAATAATTGAGACTTCATTTTTTTCACAAAAAATATTTTTAAAGAAAATATTTTTCACATTTTTCTCTATTTGGTGTATCTAAGAAAATTATTCAAAGAAAAATATTTTTCTAGTTAAAGAGAAAACTAAATCATTTTATCGACTTTGACAAAATCATTCTCACAAAAAATAAATCATATAAACACAAATACTTATTATAATTGATCATCCTTGACTACCAACTTTCATTATCAATTATCGTTAGTCAGCAATGGTCATTGATGATAGGTAGAATGCACATAAATTTTTTATTTAAATATATTTTTATATTAAAAAATAAATAGTATATATATAAAATATTTTTTAACTAACTTTTATTATAATCTTATAAATTAAAAAAATTAATATTTTTATAACATATTCTAAATATTAAAAAATATATTATTTCAAAAATATTTTTTAAAAAAATATATTTTTTAAATTAATTATTTTTTATGAAATAAATGGAGCAACTCAATCGCCTTACCAAAGCCTGTCATAACTGCCTTGCAGTTCCCCTTATATATATCCCCATTTGCTTGCAATTGTCTCTCTATCTTATAAATCCCTTGCAAGGCATCAATTGATTTGACACGCGCTGATCCTGAACATCATTATGGTTCTCTAACCAATCAGAAAATAGATTTGTAATATATTTACTTCCCACAATATCCTCATAAGAAAAAATAACTCTAACTTTATTCAGTCCATATGAGCTTGCTCAGATCTATAATCAGGATAAAATAGTCCAGGCAATCTAATAACTTCTTAAAGAATATTTTCTATAGGATACCTAATCTCAAATATCTAGCTAGAGCCATCCATACTTAGAGGGAAAGATTAAAACCAAGCGTGTTTAAAGAAACAACAAAATGACTGAGATCCCTATGTATCATGCAATCATGAGAGAATAAGCAAAAACTAGGAGGAAAAACCTTAAAATACAACATGACTAACTAGGTTTTTTTAAAATCTAAGTAGCTATACTAACCATGGCACCTATGGCAAACTGTTTTAATTTTCAGGGTAGAACAACATTTATAAAAAAATAATTTTAATGTTAGTTGTTTCCTCGAAAGGATATTTTGTTATTTTGAAAAATCCATTGTAGAAGGTCTTGTCGATTTAATGGAGTATTTAGCCTTAAAAAATATAATGATCATATCAATTTTTTTTGAAATCCAAATTATTTTGCTAATGCATTTTTCCTATGCTAATCAGTAACCATATTAGAGGGAGCTGAAAATTAGTTAAGATCTAACATCGGATTAGGTGAGAAAAAAAAAACAAGATAAGTTCTCTCCTTTTTTATCCTCCCCCCTTTTGCTCATCTTGCTTGGCCATACATTTCGTAATAGTAGTATATTTGAACAACTTTATTTATTGATTTCCCCCATTTATCCAGGTTGTGCTTTAAGGTTGTACCATCTAAAATAGAAGAAGTTGCAAATTAGTTAAAAGCAAACACCAATGTATGCAACAAAAAAAGGATAAGTTTCTTTGTTTTTTTTATTTTCTCTCTCTCTCTCTCTTTTTTTTTTGGTTTATCTCATCTGGCCCTGTGAGTTCCATAATATTAGTATATTTGAACATATTTATTCACTGATTTTTTTTCCATCCATACTAAGTGTCCTTTAAGGCTATTAATTCTAATTGATTACTGTATCTCAACAAATTTGTTTAATGATCTAGTATCAAATTAAATTAAAAAAAAATAAATGGTTGACCAATGATATATATATATATATATATATGCAATATCAAAACTACTACAAAAATCAAAATTATTGCTAAGAGAAATAAAATAAGAAATTTAAATAAAAATTAATAAAATAAAATAAAATGACTCACTATATTAGAAAATAAAAAATAAATAGAAAAAAAGTTTATTACCCATAAAATATATCAACGGAACTCAAAACGAAAAATATATATATATTTAAAAGAAAAGACGACTAAAATTTTCAAAGGCAATCTTCATGAATGAATAACTGGAGTTGCAATATCAACATAATATTCTAATTTAGACTTCGTTACTTTTGTTAGTCATGGAAAATATTAGAATTTATAAAATTTGTATTTTTAATATATTAAATAATAAATAAATTTAATATAAAATATTTATGATCTAAAATTTGTTATAATTTTATAAATCAAAAGAAAATTAATATTTTTGTAATATACTCTAAACTAGAGCTATAATCGAGTGGAACCGAGTCAAACTTTATTTGACTTGAGCTCGAGTTCGATTTAAAAATTCAAAACTCGAGTTTGAGTTCGGACAGGTATTTGAATGCTCAATCTCGATTCGATTAAACTCGTTTATATATATATATATATATATATATATATATATATATATATATATATATATACATTTTATGAATATTGTAAATTAAAATTTTGGTTCGAATAAGTTCAATTAAACATAAATTAAGTTTGATTATATAATATTATAATATGACATTCAAAGGATAAATTAATAAAGCTATTTAGCATTACATAAGCTTACTTAGAGTCGCAAATCTCTCTAGTCGAGTATTTTGATACTCAAATTCAGATCCATCGATTACTCAAGTAACTCGAGCACAAATTTGGCTTGATTAATGTCAAGTATTTCTCAAATCGATATTAAGTAGTTTGCAAGTCATCTTGTTTTTTTTACATCCCTATTATAAACATAAAAAAAAACTTATTGTTAAAAATATATTTTTAAAAAATTTTATTATAGATAAATTATTTTTCGTGAAATAAATAAAGTTTTACAATTCAAAAAATTACAATTTAATAACTGGAAATCATATTTAATAAACCTTTGTTGATCAATTCTCTATAGACAACAAAATACCAAAACTGATCATACTCTTCATTCAAGCAAGAATATATTTTTCAAAATGGTTTTGTTATAGATAAATTATTTTTCATAAAATAAATAAGTTTTCAAAGTCAAAAAATTACAATTTAATAACTGGAAATCATATTTAAGCTAACAAACCCTTGTTGATCAATTGTCTATAAACAACAAAATACCAAAACTGATCATACTTCTCATTCAAGCAAAATAACAACCATCATGCAAACTTCTCAACAGAAATTTCAGATATTATCATGGTCAAGAAAATAGATCAGTGTATCTACGATTAATCCTATAATAGCAAATTATAATATCCCACATCTTTCTTGTTTCGAGTTTCAACTCACTATGCCCCTAATCCTTGCCGTAAACTCTAAAGCTCCCTCATTATTTAAATTCAACCATTCATCGTTTCAGAGTCAAAAATCTAATTTCATTGAAACTTATAGATATCAAAAATAAAAATACAAATGAGCAAACATCAATTTTTAAATATCAATTTAGAACTAATGATTTCAAAATCATAAAATTGAAAATACCGATAAAAATATTATCACTGCAAAAATATAAATTAAAAAAGAATCAGTGCAATGAGAGAGACGACGTTATCATATAATAAGATAATGAAAAGAAAAAAAGAGATAAGATGAAAAAAATAGAGATCATATTACTGTGAATAAATATTAATATTTAACAAATAATAGTAAATATTATAATATATATATGATATATTATAAATAATAATTAATGTTAACATAATAGATTTTATAATATATATATAATTAATCTAAATAATATCATTATACATAACTAATACTCGTAGTAAATAAACAGTAATTATTATTTATTACTATTATAATCATAAATAATAGTTAAATATTAATATAAATAGTAATTAATAAATTATGTTCATATCAGTAATTAATATCAATAATAACTAAATAACAATTAATGCTAAAATTATTTAATATCAAGATAATAATTAATATAAATATTTTTTTGAAATAATATTAATATCTATATTAATATATTTATAAAAATAATTAATAATAATTTAAATAATAAACAACTAAGTAATATAAAATATTAACAAATATTATTATAACTATAAATCAAATAATATATTATTATAACTATAAATCAAATAATATAATTATACCAATATAAATAATAGTAAATAATAATTTATAATTAAAATAGTCATTTAATTACAATATAAAATTTTAAAATTATAAATGAAAATAATAAATTAATACATATAAAGAACAATATAATATTAATTAAAGTATAATTATAAAATTAAAATAAAATTTTAAAAGTAAAATTAATTATTATTTACTTTTTCTTATTCTGTGTTAAGTTATATATTTTTCAATAAATGATTTGCTACAAAAGACTTTTTTAGTGAATATGTTACAGTGAATTTTTTATTTTTTTAAAATAAAGAAACAAATTTTATTTTTTCTCCTAGGGGATGAAGAATTAGATTAATATTATTTTTTGAATGAAGATTTGTTTTTTTGGGTCGAAATTTGAATGAAGAATTAGGTTATTTCTATATATGTTCTCTTTATAAAATATAATAAACGATTTCCATTCTTTTTTAATTTAGTGTTTTAAACCAATTAAATCGAACTCCATCTGAACCAATTAAATTCGTACGTCTTTGCTTGTTACCAAATTAAACGAAGGAGAAACCCTAACATAAAAAAGCTCAAGCACGGAGTGGACGTGGCAGTCCCTGACCTAACCACGTGGAACTAAAGTCACGGCTGCATGGGTCTCCTCCTAGCCAAACCTATTACCACTTGCCCGCGCAGAACTCGTGCTACTCTTTCTCTCTCTCTTTTTTTTTTTTTTGAATGTTCAAAAAAGTAAACACACACACACACACACACACTCTCTCTCTCTCTCCCCGTTCTCCGCTGCAACTCCGCCGCTCTGCTCAAACACACATTTTCTGTTTCTAACAGGCTTGCCAGTCTGAACGTTAAGATCTGGAGATAGAATCTGTTTGTTTTTGAGATAAAGCTGAAATTATAGGGTTTAAGAGCCCATGATTTTCTCGGATTTTACCTCTCTTTTTCTCGCCTGCTTCTTTCCCGGATTTCCGATCTAGATTTCTTCTTCTTCCTTTTCTTTTGTTTTAAAAAATTTGGAGGTACATTTGTTTTTTAATGAGTGAAAATGGAGGCATTTCGTCTTAGGAAGTCCAATTTCGGAACCCCAACTCATGATCGCAGCCATAGACTCAGACAAGGTAACACTCTTTTCTAGTGAAAATGAAGAAAAATGTTTTGTTTGTTCTGTTTTCTTCTATTGTTTTTTTTTTTCGAATTTTTGAAACTTAATTTAAGATTGCTGGATGTGGCTGTAGACTGAGGTAGGCGAAATTTTGTTGCATTCGCTTATCAGCCAAGTGGAGCCTTATTCTGTCTATTCGATTTCTCAGTACAAGGAGTAATGCAAAACCAATTACGGTTTTCGAATCATGTATCAGCTCTTAAATCATTTGAATATAAGCTAAATAGCTCGGAATTCCGCATTATGTAGTGGTCAACAACAGGGTTAAGTTATTATTCATTTTTTTTTTTTTTGCTTTAATTAAAGTAGGTTTTTGGATTGCTTTGTGACTTTTTCTGTAGTGCTATCGGCATGATTTTGTTCCTGTTTTTGGTTTCATAAATCATAAGTACAGACACTGGAGCTGTAATAATATTAAGTAGCAAAGCTTGATCCCTGTTTCTTTCATTTGTCTTTTGCTTCTTCAGTTTTCATTTTGAGGCTTTTCAGAATGTGAATTTTCTTTTATTGGGTATTCCATTTGCTGTTTTCTAAATCCATCATCGTGTTCTAACATTTGAGGCTTTCTGCTTATTTGGACTTGGATTATACACATATTTTTTCCCTTATGTATTTTGGTGAGATCTCGACGCATATATTTTTCAGATTTATGAAATTTTCACCATCTACTTTTATTTAGGTTCTTCAGCCAGAGTGAGAGAGAGTAAAGAAGGGAGGAGCGGTATTTGCCATTTAAAGATCTTTAATTGTTTCCATTGATGTGATTAGTGATCTGTCAGTCCACTTTCTAGAATTATTTTTATTGTTTGCTTTAAACAACCGCCCTAACGTTGTGCTAGGGATCATTTCCAGGGAACGGGCTGGTTCAAAAGCAGAGAAACTTTCCAGAATTGGCATCTGATTCTCAGAATAATAACATTACAGACAGAGATTTGGTGCGGTGATCTTCTTGTTTTTGTTCATCAATTATTGCTCAATAATTTGATTGAGAAGTAAATTTCTTCTTTATTTCATATATTTTTTTAAAATAATGGTTTATTGACACTGACAATTGTCACCAAAATCATTGGCTGCTGTAGTTAACGTGTGAGTTTGGGTGGAGATCTTCAAAACAAGTAGCTGGAACACCAATAAAGAAGTTGTTAGCTGAAGAGATGTCAAGGGAGACTGAAATCAAAAAAAGGTCACCAAGTGTTATTGCTAGATTGATGGGCCTTGATGGGCTGCCACCTCAGCAGATGTCTCATAAGCAACACAAGATGTCATCAGAAAAGGCTCAAAGGAGTTGTTCATCAAGCTGCCGCTCCTCTAGAAAAAGCTCCAAAGGGGAGCAAGAATTTAAGGATGTATTCGAAGTTTTAGACGCATCAAAAATGGAGACTGGAAACAACTCATTGCATGAGACTTCAAAATCAAAGCTGACTGAGGCTGAGATGTCATTTATTAAGCTGAAATTCATGGATGCCAAATGTCTATCAACTGATGAAAGCCTGAACGATTTAAAGGAATTTAATGATACAATTGATCTTCTAGAATCCAACAAAGATCTCCTGCTTAAATATCTTGAGCAGCCAGATTCATTGTTCACAAAGCATCTGCATGATCTTCAAGCTGCCCCTTCCCAGTTCCATCGTCGCCATGTTTCAGCAATGAAGTTATCACGTGTTGCAGAATATGAAGGTAGTGGCCTAGGCCGCCAAAAAGAAACAGAAACTCCATGGAAGAATCGTAGAAAATGCCATAATGATCCTCTTAGCCACTCTTACATTAAAAATGTTGCTGATGGTCCACTTAAGTTATCGAAAATTCAATTAGAAGGGAAAGACGGGACTTCTGTTCTTCCTACAAGGATTGTTGTGCTCAAGCCAAACTTTGGTAAAATCCAAAATGCTAACATAACTGTTTCATCACCTCATTCTTCTCATGATTTTATTTCTGATTGCGAGAGGCATTATGAACATCTCAATATTAAGAATAGTGAGGCGGGCTTGTGTGGAAAGAAAAGGTTTTCTGATGATGCAAGACTCCTGAGATACAAGTGTGGAGAATCTAGAGAAATTGCAAAGGAGATCACCAGGCATATGAAGAACAGTCTTGGGAGTGGTTCCATAAAGCTTTCAACCTCTGGATTTAGAGGATATGCTGGGGATGAGGGTTCTTCAAATAGGTCAGACAATGAATCAGACACGCCTACAGTTGCTTCTGGAAATTCTGCTTGTTGGAGCAACCGAAATAGACCTTCATTATCTCAATCTGCTGAATCATCTGTGTGCATGGAAGCCAGAAAAAGACTCTCAGAGAGATGGAAGATGACTCATATGTCTGTGGATATGGGAGTTGTTAGTAGAGGCAGCACACTTGGTGATATGCTTGCTATGCCTGATAGGGAAGCAAGGGCGGCTAGTCCAGATGTCATGGTTCATGGAAGAGGATTCAGTGAAAAATTTGATGGCAATGAGGGACCAGGACAGTGTGCTGAACCTCTGGGTATTAGCAGTAGGGATGGCTGGAAAGATGGTTGTGTTAGAAATCTTTCTAGATCAAGATCTGTTCCTGCTTCATGCACTATTACTGGAAGTCCCAAAACAGGCATGCATTGTGAAACTATTTGCAATGGCAGGTATCTATTACCAAAAAAGGCAACGCTGCAGGAAAGAATCAAGCAAATGAAGGGGAATTTCAACCAGAGAGAAGGTTCATCTTCTAGAAATCCAAGATCTTGTATTAAGAGATCTCATTTCTCTGAGTTCACTTATTCTGATCATAGCCACAGTTCACCCGAAATTCGTTTGAGCTATAATCAAGTGCAAAGCAACATTACAAATGATGATCCGGTTAAGCAACATAATATGGTTTCTGTGAGATCAGCCACTGTTGCCACAGATACGAATTTAGTTCCTGAAAATGCAGTGGATATGGCAATTGAGAATGTGGGTGTACCTTCTAAACCTGCTGATCCAGAATCACCAGCTTTTTTCTTCACGAAAGGCAGTTCATCTTCTATTGACCCAGAGCTTTTGATTGCACAGGTACGATTTTAGCTTTTCTGGATGATCCATACTCTTTGGCATGTTTCTAACAGCAATCTAGTCCTTTCTGAATTTATGGTCTCAGGCTAATGGAATTTCTCAATCGACTATATTCTGTCCCTTAACTTGTATCATACTGTTGAGGAAATGGTCTAAAACTTATGCTTTTTAACTGGTAGTTCTTGTTTAATTGGTTTGTCAATTTGTTTTCCTGAAAATGTTCCTTGAAAGATTTCATATGTGCATCAACAATGGTGGAATAAATTCTTACCACCATGAGTAACCTTATGCTTCTGATTTACCCAATACTGCAATCTTAACTTTCATCATAAAATATAAAGCTTTTCTCTTGTTATTAGTTTCCATAATACCATTTGGTCTATCATAAATTCTAGTTTTGCCGCCAGCCTCCTCAGGAGCATCCTTTGGCTGATGTTATCGAATAATGGCTTTGCCTTTCAGATATTGGATCATTTTCTTGGTGCATTGGACTTCATATATATGGTTGAATGCATGTGAAGTCATATATACTGCTCTTGTATCTTTTAGCTTTCAGTTGAAAACTAGAATGATTTGAAAAAACAAAGAGTTAATGAGATTTGTTTTCAAATGATGATCAGAATCATATGCTTTGTTCTTTCATATCTTTGTGTTTTTCTTTCTTGGGAACTATGAATACATAAATTGTGTTCAGAATTTGCCATTAACCAGAAATGTTTGAAATGCATTTTCTTGTAAATTGTTGCTTCCATTTTAAATAATTAAAATGGTTGGGCCAAATGTTCCTATCAATCAATGCCATGTGTAAACACCGGTTATGGAAACTAGATGATTGTAGAATTGGAATACTTCAATTTCATACTTGGGATTGCTTGACTTTAAAATTTGCTTGGGTGTTTCAGGAACCATCAAATGGGCTGCCCCAGAACAGTTCAGTCCCTGTGCAAAACTCTTCAGCAGAGCTACAATCCCCAGCAAGCTCTAAGGAGGCTGAGCAACCAAGCCCTGTTTCGGTTCTTGAAACTCCTTTTCCAGATGATCTATCCTCTAGTTCCGAATGCTTTGAGAGTCTCAGTGCTGACCTGCATGGTAATCTGAAAAATTTTTTTATTTTATTTGTTCTAATCTGTGATTGGGTTTGAATAATCATATTAAAATAGACCTGTAAGCCATGGACATGAAGTTTTCTTTCAGAATATTGTTACTGCATGAATGGATATTGGATCACCAAGAGTTAAATTTATTCCCTTGAATTGAGTAAAATATTGTGAACTTATAAAGACTGAAGCTTAATTATGTAATTACTCTATTTCAATGTAGTTGAGATGCGAAGGACATATATGTTGTCTCACTTGTGTCTTCACATCTTTGCATTAATTAATATCAGTTGCATAAATGTGTCATGACCGGCATTGAAGTGGAAATGCACTTGAGTTGAACAAATTCTAGTTGATTTATCTTCTAGTTTTGAATGCTTCAAGATTCTGTAACCATAAAATTTTCTTTTATAGCATAATTGCTGAGAATGAATATTGGATCAGTAACAGGGAAATTTATTCTCCTGAACTGAGAATAATACTGCACTAAACTTATAAAGAATGAAAACGTAATTATATGATATGTTTATTTCATTTATTTGAGATAAAAAGAACACGTGTCTGCTTTGGCTTGTTGCTTCACCACTTCACATTAATTGATATCAGTCATGTAAGTCTGTTGTATGCTTTTGACACTGAGGTGTGGGATAGACAAAGCAAAATATAATTATTTTCAGATATCTCATTAATTTTCTAAAATTTTCTTTTTGTTACATGTCATCACTTAATGTTTTCCTGATTTTAATTTTTCTATGCAATAGGACTTCGAATGCAGCTTCAGCTTCTCAAGTTGGAGTCAGAAGCATATGAAGAGGGACCCATGCTCATCTCAAGCGATGAAGATGTTAAAGAAGATTCCAGCAGACTTTTAGAAGAGAAAGGAATAGCTGAAGAGAGCAGAGAATTTTCCTATGTAGTTGATGTATTACTGGAATCTGGTATTAATGATGTTGACCCTGATACTTTCATGGCGTCATGGCACTCTCCAGAATGCCCGGTAAATCCAGTGGTATTTGAAGAACTGGAGAAGAAGCATTGCAATCTCACTTGGCCAAGGTCTGAAAGGAAGTTGCTATTTGACCGCATAAATTCAGCAATACTGGCAATTAACCAACAAATTGTGGATCCACACCCATGGATGAAACCTGTAACTGTTATTGTTCCCAGGTGGGTTAAGAATGGACTTGATGATGGCATCTGCGAATTGCTTGCCTGCCAAGATAAGAAAGCAAATGATGATGCAGCAGAGAAGGTGATGGTAACGGAATCACAGTGGCCGGATTTGAGAGATGATATTGATGTAGTTGGTAGAGAAATTGAGAGATTGCTGATAGAAGAGTTAGCAACAGAGATGGTAGCAGTGTAGAGATTTTGTACACAGGTGCCTTCAATTTAGGAAGCTACACATAGCAAATGAAGCTGGCAAGTTTAGTTCAGTTCTTCAGATGAAGAATAAACTGATAGAAACCCTTAACCGAAAACAAAATTCAGAATTTGGATTGATGTAGGTGCCAGTCTCTGAGTAAACATATTACCCCAATTCTATATGCTGGTATTTCAAAGACTAAGTAAATAATTATTATAAATATTAGGAAAAAGCTTTGCAAGAATTTCATGTGAGTGATCCTTTTTCTTTTCCTTTCCCTTTTTTTTGATAAAAGAGCTTCATTTAGTTTTTCATTTTGACATTTGTACATCGGTTACAAGATAATGATTCGTCTCCCAACTAACATGTCTGGAAGGTGACCTAACCTCACCGATCGACCTGGGTTCGAAGGTGTGGGAAAAAAAAAAAAAAACCAACAAAATAGTTGGTTGAGCTTGCAATATTTGCTAATTTTTGCTTTCACTTGGCATCGTGGGTAGTGGTGTGCGCTATTCTATTCAAACCAAAAAATTGAATTGAATTGTACTATTTCAGACATTCAATTCGGTTTATTTGATAATTCAATTCAATTTGGTTTAAATTTTTAAAAAATTTAATTATTTTGGTTTGGTTTGATTTTCAAGTTTAAAAATTTTAATAAAACTAAATTGAAATGAATTTGTCTCAAATTTTTATTTTATTTTTAAGATGAAAATATATTTTTAAATAATATTTTGACTTTTTTCCTACTAATTTGTGTTTTCAAATAATAATTTTAAAGAAATAATTTTATAATAAAAATCTAATAAAATTTATTTTAATTAAATATAAAGAAATAAAAACAAAGCCTAATGATAATAGGCTTTAAAATAGTCCAAATTGAAAAATTGGATCGAATCAAATCAAAATATCTAAGTTTAATTTGATTTGTATTGAATATTATTTAGTTTGGTTCGGTTTAGAAAAATATAAGTTTTGATTTTCAATTTAATCAGTTTGGTTTAGTTCGATTCAATTTGAACCAAATGCTCACTCCTGATCTTAAGTCATTGAACTTGAACTGAAAACAAGAAAAGACAGTGACAGTGGAGAAAGCCCACTTCGACTCCAGTGTGTTAAAGAAGAATTAGAATAAATAAGTTTAAGAAAACTAATCATAGAGATAATGATGTTGCGGCTGTTGTGGCTGGCCAACAACTGTAAGAGTAGGTAATCTCTTAGTTAGAATTGCCTGTTGTCCTTGATAGTTCAAACCTTGAGAGAGCTTGAGTTTAAACATAGTCTAGCATTGTGAAATTTTCAAAAGAAAAATAAAATTGAAAAAAAATGAGAATCTCATCTCTATTATTGAAGCAAGAAAGTTTGTATACAACTAGCATAACTCAATTAACTAACTAACAAGAGCAGAACTTTATTCCTAAAAATCGACTATAACAGTTATTTACAAATAATTAATTTTCCAGTTCATCAATACTTTATTGTCTTGACACTCCCTTTCAAAATGAGTATAAATGTTAATTATGCTCATCTTGTCCAATAATTCTCCATAAGGTGCTAGAAGTAATGCCTTAGTAAAAATCAGTTAGTTGCTTTTTGCTTGAGAAATACATAGGTTTGATTAACTCTACCATAATATTTTCTTTCATCAAATGACAATCTAATTTAATATATTTGGCACTTTCGTGGAATATAGAATTCACTGAAATGTGAAGAGTAGAAACATTATCACAATAACATTATATAAGCATACATGTTTCAATTCTAAAATCTTTAATCAAATGCAGCAACTAAACAACTTTTACATTAGTTGAAGCTATAGTCTTGTATTTAGCTTTTGCTGAACTTCTAGAAACTATGCTTTATTTTTTGGATTTCCAAATGATGAGAGAATCATTAAGAAAAATATAAAACATCATAATATGCTTTTTGCTTTCTATATAACATGCCCAATCACTATCATTAAAAACCTTTAATTATAGCTAGGTGTCTGCTAACATGAGAATTCCTTGACTTGGAATAGTTTTCAAATATCTTAGCACTATATATCCAGCTATAAGATGATCTTAGATAGGTTTATCAATAAATTGATTTGAAATATTACTGAATAATTAATATCAGGCCTTGTTAATGTTAAATACATTAACCTTCCTAGAAGTTGCTTGTAATGAGTTGCATCATTTAACAACCCTTCATTTGTGTGCATTAGTTTGTGATTAACCCATATTGGAGTATTACTCAGCTTAGCTCCAAGCTATCTATAGTCCTGTAGCAATTCCAATACATATTTTCCTTGACAAATGATGATTATCTTATATGTGATTTAACAATCTCCAAACTAAAGAAATATTTTACACCACCAACATCTTTTCAGTTGAAATGAGATTTCAACTTAAACTTAAGCATTTTTGCCAAGCTTGGATTAGTGCTAGCAATGACAATATCATCCACAAACCAATGAGGCAATAAAATCGGATTCGACACTATTTGTAATAAGGAGTAATCAGCTCTAGATTGATGAAAACCTTTTATAAGCAAACTAGTAGTGAATTCAATATTTCACCATTTAATTGCTTGTTTCAATCCATATAAAGACTTCTTAAGTTTGCAATACTAGTCTTGGACTACTAGATTCCTTATGCAAAAAAGGCAATTTTCCTACTGTCTCCCTTGAAGCTGATAGCCAAATGGTAAATCCATATAGACTTCTTCCAACAACAATCCATCAAGAAAAGCATTAATAACATCAAATTGATATAAAACGCCTATTATGAATAACAACTAAAGCTAAAAATAACTTGAATATTTTATGTTTAATCATAGGGCTAAAAGTATTATAATAATCAACACCATCTTTCTGTGAATGACCTTTAGCAATTAAGTGTGCCTTTTACCTTTTCAAATTACCATTAGCATCAAATTTCACTTTATATTCCCATTTGTAACCTATAAAAGTGTGATTAGGAGCCAAAGGGACTACTTCCCAAGTTTGATATCTTCTAAGGCTTAAAGTTCAATAGTCACAACATCTTTTCAATGATCAAACTATATTGCTTGAGAAAAAGTGGTTGGCTAAAAGGTGAAGATAATTGAAAGAATAAAATATTTATGTTGAAAATTTAAGATTTTAATTCTCGCTTTGATGATCACAAATAAGGGTTACAAAGTCTAACAATTGTGTAAGTATTTCAAATGTTTCTTGTAAGCCTCTCAAATAATAATGAAGTTTAATAAAAAGAAGTTGTTCACATCTTAAGGAAGCTCTACATTCCAAGCAAAATGGTCTTCAAGCATGATTAAAGAGAGCTAAAACAAATAAAAGAGCCAAAGGTTGAAGAAACTAAAGCAAAGTATGTCAACAATAGTGGATCACCATCTAATAATTGTTAAGGTGAAATACACATTAAATAAGCAAATGAAATTCATTCAACACCTGTAGACAATATTTAACAACCATGGTCAAGCTTTAACACCTATGGAGAAATGCTTAAGACCATTTAATATAATTGAATTTATGAGGTAATAACGAGCATTGAAATAATCCAATATTGATAAAACAATAAACATTGTTATAAATATTGAATTTTAGGATTACTAGGACACTAGCTTAATAATGAGAACCATATTTATTTCATCCTATAAGGATGGAAGTGATAATTTCCATATAAACCTTTAAGCCAATCTAACCTTGCATATACTTGGGCTAAAACCTGCCTTTCTTAAATGTGCACAAGATGGCTATATAGCCATCTATTTTGTTATAGAACTAACTAAGATGACACAACCATCTCATGCAACTAAGAAAGGTTAGAACCTTTTAGAACAGTGACCAAACCCATCCTAAGTGGCTACACAACTATGTAGCCACTAAAATAAGAAGCAGGAGGCCATTTTTCCCTAAGGATATTTAGTTAAAATCACCCTTACAAGTCTTATATGCAACAAATACTCACCTTTCCCAACCACTCAAGCCAACCTAAGAAAACATTAAGAAAAACCCTTCACCTTCATTGGAATCTCCATTCTTTTGATAGGAAGACACATTCAAAAGTACCTTTGGGGGACAAAGCAACCCTTAAGCCATTCCATTGCTTTTCTCCTTTCTTTAACCCTTAGTCTTTAGGCTTTATGCATTAATCCCTCTAAGGGCTACCAAATAGTAATATGCATAAACCTTTTAACGGTTTGTGCATACTTCTTAGTAGTTTGTATAGACCACTTTGACAATTCATAGTATACATTTGATTTTCCCTTCTATTTTCTATTATATTGTCCTTACATTTTAGTGATAGAATGATTGAGATAAGTTTAAAATAACTTATGACTTTATGCTCTCATTATTTTATACCATTGTTTATAGTTCATTTGGTTAAAAACATACCCCTCATTCTACTATTCATATGGTTCCATAAGTTTATTCCTTTATGCAATTAGGCTTATATTTGGTGCACAATAAAGTTTTGTATAGATACCACACTTTCATTTTATTTATATGTATATTTGCTATTTGAGATTATTGCATGGATTACGAGGTGGTTGTATACCAAGGTAAAACTCCCAATCCTTGCTTTTGTGTTGCTAGGATAGAACTCCTTATTGTGAAAGGTTTTGGGATTAACTTGATAGTTCTTTTAATAGGTTTAGGGTTTTCCATCCTTGCCATGATATGATTCCCAGTAAGGCTTTATATACCCCCACCCTCATATTTGTTGTATGTTTATATAGTTGAGATGTGATTATATGAATGTTCAAATACATTAGAAGTATGGTTAGGACTATTAAAATGGATTTTGATTAATAAAGGAAAACGCGTAAAATGAACTAAGGATTTACTCGAAGTCTAGATCTCTAAATCTAAGAGACTCAGGGTGTCTAACACCTTCCTTAGGTTGTACTCAATTCTCAAAGTTGAATCTTTAATGAGGTAAAGATGGGTTGGACCATTTAAAGAACTATTTAGACTAATTTAGGCTCTACCTCTTGAGAAGCCCATCCTTTATGATATTTGATAAAGTGCCATTCATAAGGGTTACATTAAAGTGTGACCCTAAGTCCCCTTAGTCCTCCATTGGCTAATAAAAAGTTTAAAAGTCGTAAGCAAGATTCTACTTGCTTGAGCACAACTGCGATTTTAAGGTGTTCATAATAGCGACTCCATTAAGGGCTAGTAAAGTTAACTTCATAAGATGAATTTTTGGTTCATTTTATGTTTTTGCTTATATCAATCATTTTTATATTTAATAGATACACATACCGCGTGCATTAGTAGCCTAAAACTAACTGATGGGTCCTTCAAACTTGATACTTAAGCTTTATTCAAGCTTAGGAGATGGTAAAGAGGGAACATCACTCACAAGTCAAGTACCTTTAGATATGTTGAATGGTGTACATGATAATTATCCTCAAGTTTGTAAGAGCCATCTACTACAATAATCCCCCTAACCATAAAGCTCATGTTAGAACTTTAGTACCATGGAATAAGATACCTCTCTTGATTACTTGCATTTCTTATTAAAGGATGAAAAATCCAAAAAGGCACAAAGGGGAAATTTTATATCAATAATGTAAATATCTATATATACCTTATTCCTCATTATTATTAGAATATGTTGGTCAAACCTTAGTCAAAAGTCTATTTTGATATTGACAATATAGATTGAAAGGTTCTAATGTCAATTTTAAGTATTGTTCTTATATAAATTAAGTTAGGAATTCATGAGAAGTTGAATGGGAATTACTGGAATTAAGTTGCCTATAATATCAAAATTATCTCTTAAGTCATGACTGAGACTTATGAGTCACGATTGCTATCTTTAGAAATTTTGGGAACAACTGCTCCAGTTTAGTTAATGAAAAGTGTCCTGGTAGAGTTCATGACCACTACCTTCAAACCATGATAGAGGGACTTGAGACAGTTAACCAGGCTAAGCCCTTGTCAAGGGAACCATTTGAAGTTTAAAAGTCACGACAACAACTTGTGATAGTGATTGTTGCTTGAAGATAGCTAGGAACTCCAACGCCTAGTTTGATTTACAATGAAGAAAATGGCCAACTTCCCTAAAATTGCAACTCTTACTTTCAATTTATGTTAGAGGGATATCTAACACTATTTTTTGAAGAACTAATGTTGGATTTCCACATGTCACTAGCCGTTGGAGACATTTATGATCTCGATCATAATTGAGCAAAATCTGGAATGAAAAAGTCAATTGTGCCCATAACTTACTATCTTGATCGTGACTTTGGTGTTTGTGACAAATATTAAATGTATGATTTTACCACCAACTTTGGAGATTTAGAGCTAGTTTCATTTGTAACAACTATTGGCAGTTGAACCTATAAATACTCAACTAAATGACTTTGAATGTAAGAGACAAACAATTTATTGTTGCCAAACTCTTATAAATTTAATTCTCAACTTTCTACTCATAATTTCTTTGTACTTGAGTTGTAAAGGTTAAATGTGAGTCATTAAACATTATTGGGTATAGGTTTTAGAGTGATCCTTAGTGTGAAAAACTCTTGTTTAAGTTAAGTGTGTACCTTGGGAAAACACTTTTTATAGGCTGTCTGTTAGCCTTGGAAAACATATTGTGTAAGTTAGGTGTGGGCTTGTAAAACACCACTGAGTGATAGTGAAATACCTAATCGGTGAATTAAGGAGTGGACGTAGGTTTGATAACACGTAAACTACTATAAATTCATTGTGTCCATTCTTCTCTTACTTTTTTTTTTTTTTTTTTTAACTTTTCATTGTTTATCAATGCTCTAAAAATTTAAAATTTCCCATCAATTCAACCCTTACTTTTTAGTGCACAAGGGCTAACAAGTGGTATTAGAACATAGTTTCAAATCTTGGCTTAATTTCTTAAGAAAAGGTCAATGGCATAAAAAGGAATCCACTCACCTTAAACCTTTCTTTGATGGATCCAACTATACTTATTATAGGAATAGAATGGAAATCTATCTTGATAATGATATAGTAGATCTTTGGGACATTACTGTAAATGAGTGAAAGCTTTTTACTATAGTAGTGTATGGCAATTAAGAGTTACTTCTAAGAGAAGAATGGGTAGAAGCATATAGAAAGGCAAATGGAAACTAATTATGCAATTTGCTTAAAGTTGATGATTAATTTCTTAGTTTATACACATTGGTTGAGCTTGTGATCCATCCTTTTCCTAATCCTCATTCTATCTTATTTTCTCTCTTTTTGATCTTGACAAAAGGGGAGAAAAAATTGAGGTTAATATATAAAAAGGCCTTAATATGCAAAAAAGATGACAATAAGTTGAAATTATTAACTTGAATAAAGGGGAGTACGGATGGAGGGGGAGTACTTTCACAACTTTAAACTACATTGCTTAAGTATACATACATCACTTTGAATTGATAAGAAACCAATTAACTTCACATTAAGTTATAAACACTTTAAATACTTAAGAGTATGCATATTTGATTCTTTATCCTTTGCATATCAATCTAGATTGTTATAATAAAAAAAAGGAGATTGTTGGACTATATTGGTCAAACCTAAGTCCAAACTCTCTTTTAATCTTAACAATATAGATTGAAAGGTTCTAATGTCAATTTTAATTATTGTTCTTGCAAAAATTAAATTAGGCACTCATTGAAAGTTGAATGTGAATAATTGAAAGCAAGTTGCGTAAAGTATCAAAATTGTCTTTTAAGTGGCGACTGTTATCTTTAGAAATTTTAGGAACAATTGTTCCATTCAGTTTGTGGTAAATGTAGCAGTGTAGTTCGCGACTATGACATTTAAACCATGATGGAGGGACTTGAGGTTGTCAACCAGGCTAAGCCATATGTCAAGGGAACTGTTTGAAGTTCAAAAGTCACAATAACAACTTATGGTAGTGATAGTAACTTGAAGAAAGCTAGGAACTCTAGAGCCCAGTTTGATTCACATTGAAGCGACCAACCTCCCTAAAATTGTAATTGCTACTTTTAATATATGTTTAAGGGATCCAACCGCTAGTTTTTGAAGAACCAATGCTAGATCACCACATTTCACTAATGTTAGACACATTTGAAGTTTTGAATTGCGATTGAGTAAAATTTGGAGCAAAAAGTAGATCGCAATCACGACATACTGTCTTGATTGTGAATTCAGTTTAACAAGCATTTAATATGGGATTTTGCCACCAATTTTAGAGATTTGGAACTAGTTTCATTTGTAATGGCTATTTGGTAGTTGAATCCTATAAATACTCCATCAAATGACTTTGAATGAAATAAAATAACAATTTATTATGGACAAACTCTTGCAAATTTAATTCTCAACTCTCTACTCATAATTTCTTTGTACTTGGCCTGTAAAGTTAGGTATGAGCCATTAAACACCATTAACTATAGGTTTTAGAGTGATCCTTGGTGTGAAAAACTCTTGTTTAGATTAAGTGTGAGCCTTAGAAAAACACTTGTAAAGGTTGTGTATTATATTTGGAAAACATATTGTGTAAGTTGATGTGACCTTATAAAGCATAGAGTGATATTGAAATGCCCAATTAGAGAATTGAGGAGTGGATGTAGGATTTGTTAACACTTGAGCTACTATAAATTCCTTGTGTCTATTCTTTTCCTACTCTTTCTTTAACTTCTCATTTTTTATTAACCCTTCAAAAATTTAAAATTTCTTGCAAATTCAACCCTCCTTTCTTGGTTCATAAGGGCCAACAATTGTGTATATCAAGCCATAATGTAAAAATCATGTATATCCTATTCCTTACCATGTATAGGTTTCTTTTGCAATAAAAGTGTAATTCAGACATGATGTACCTTACCATCTAGGCTATGTATTATACTTTTTAAGGCTTGCACTTTACATGGTTCAAAGGACCACATGTGTTCATTAGCCCTAATGGTAGGAGAATAAACCTTTTTTAGGATAGAGCCATTATACCTTATATGTGAGAGGAAAAAGATTGGAAGGCAATATGCTTATGTTTGAATACTTTATGTCTATCATGCATATATAAATGTCCTTAACTTTTCATGCATTATATTAATAACCTTTATTTTATAGCCTAAGCTTATGGAAATGATAAAGGAAGAGGTTAATAAGAAAAGTAAGACTTCTAACTCGATACAAAACACAAAGTTGTTAGAAATGACCATGGAATAAACAGACTAAACACCATAGAATGAACTTATAGAATAGATCAATGAATAATTGAATTAGATGAAGAGACCATATTTCAAAGGAAGTTCAAAACTAAATGAGGCATTGTTAAAAAAGAATTAGACATCATCAAGTTGAGTCGACAAGGATAAGGGTATGATGGATGCTTCTCTTCCTCTGTCAATGACCATAGATGATAATTTGGATGGATTAGAAGACTACCATAGGAAAAAAATCTTCAAGGAAAACACATTGCCATTATGGTATCAATGAAAATTAGAGATAATGTTAAAATTTTTATAGAGATATAAGAATTCATCAAATAATTAGATAAAATCTAGAAGACTTTAGACTCAAATGTACTAGTGAAAAGTGTAGATATTATGGACTTATTGGCTTATAAATAAGAGAAGCTTTTACTAGCTTCTATATGCTCGAAATCCTAAAGTTCATAGGGATACAGGACCCCAAAAATCACATTTGAACTTATATCCTTACTTGAGGGCATTAGAGGTGTTACATAAAACTATGTTGGGGCTCTTTATTTTTTCCTTAGAGGAAACATCAAAGATATGGTAGTTTACCCAGTCCATTATAGTAATGAAGGACTCAAAGGAGCTAAAAAGAGCATTCTAAGAATATTATGTTTATAACACAGAGTTAGAATTCACCTAGTTAGATTTGAAAGTAATACGAAAGAATAACAACAAACTTTTAAAGATTATTAAAGAAGATGGCCATTAAGGTAAAAATGAGGCCTATAGAGTAGGAACAACTCATATTCGATGAATGATAATGAAGACTTCTGATGACTTGAGGGAAGTTGAGTGCAAACCAAATAATTGAAAGTAGACACTAAGGGGAAGTATTCAAAACAGAGAAATTATTAATTATAAGGACAATCAAATACATATAAAGGCTTTAATATAAATGCAGTAAGTCAACTAAGATAGTTCATGGACTTAGAGATATCACTTTCTAAAGACTTCAAGAGGTTCTAGAAGAAGTGGATTTTGTGTCCTTTAGCCCTAAGGCCTCCACCAAACCCTCTACCTAAGAATTACAATGCTAATACCTTTTGCTTTTTTCATTAAGGCATCAGTCATTGCAAAAAAAAAAAAAAGTGTCAAAATCTTTTCTATAAAATTTATGACATAATTGATTCAAAGATGATTGTTCCTAAGAGTTAGAAGGAATCCTTTCTCTAATTACTAAAATGTATCTCCACTAACTTAAAAGACTTTGATGGTTGATTTGGAGGTTGGTGAATAAGTTGTAATTGGAACATTTAAAGATGTGGCATCGATTGAGATCCTAAAGTCATACATAATAATAAACCTATGTGAAAGCTCTAATGAAAAAGTAAGAAGGTAGTGTGTAGAAAGATAATGGTAAGGAGAAGAAGAAGCTCCATATGAACCATGTCACTGGGAGTATGAAGAGAAGGAAAAAAGTAAGGAGCCTCATATAGAGAAAAAGGTCAAGCAACCACCCATTATAGAAAAGAAGAAGGATGGTATTATCTTAAACCAACTAAAGAAGGCTTTGATTGTGAACGCGTCTGTTGCTCCATATGATTATGCATTTGAAAGAGTAAAATCTTGCTTATGATTCTTAAAACTTTTATCAACCATCGAGGAGTTAAATGCATGTGGGGACATACTTTGGTAGAATCATAATGATAACACATAGAAGGATCTACAAGGGATTTAAAGATAGGCCATTTGAGTTGTAGAGCTTATGACATGAATCAAATGGTCAACAGAGGACCTTGATGGGTAATACTTTTATAATACCCCAAAGACTTAAATGAAGTCTAACTTTGGTCTAGATAAAGTTTTGGGCGAGGATTGGTTCTAGTTGAAATAGGTCAACTAGAAGGCTCACTCTATCTTCACCCATTAGAGATTGGATTCAGGAGTTGGGTATAGCTTGGAAATATTTTAAACACCTTTAAGTGACCTAGATATTGGGATATGGCCTTTAGATAATCTATGGTTCATTTCTTACAATTTTTATCCTCATCAATTATTTAGTCCTTTTTAAGTAGTCCTAATGATTCATCTAATGATAATTTATACAAAAACATTATATTAACTAAGTACACACATTCATTAAAAAGGTGGGAGGATATGTAATCAAGGGGGAATTCATGCTTTATTATCACATGCCTTATTATGTAAATTTTTGAACCTCTAAAATCTACGAAAGGAATACCTATGTTTGTGTTAAATCCACTAACAGTAAGCTTCTACTCAAGAACATCAACTTAAAGTGGAAAGACCTTACCTTTCTACCTTATAAATGTGTAACCATCTATATTATCATTACTATATATTCATTAAGCAAGTGAGACTGGAGTGTGAAATGATCATATAAGCACGTTGTCCTAAGTGAAAGAATCAACAAAACCCATATAAAATGGAAATAATGACACATAATGATGCAAACAAGGTAATAACAGTGTGTGTAGATGTTAAGTTGGTGTAATAAGTCATATATCATAATGAGCAATAAGTGAATAGGAATTAAAAGGTTTTAGGTTACTATAACCTCTTCTCATCACCTTTCATTCATGCTAAACATAAAAAACATAAAAAAAGGTGCTTACATAGTCATCAAAAGGGGGTTAGAAAATATCCCCAAAATAGGTTCAAAATGTGATTTTAAGGCTCAAAATGAGAATGAGAATCTTAATTATTGTAACTACCCATTCTTATCATTTAAAAGCTTATGAAATAAAGATGAATGCTTGGAATCAAAAGGATAAAAAATGGAGTTCACCATTATAGATAGTACATGCAAGCAGTGATAGTGACTTGTACAAACTAAAAAGTGATTTACAAATCATACAAAAGTCTATACAAATAATAAGATGTTTGTATAGACCTCTAAGCATGACGTTTATAAAAATTGAAATTAAAAGAAAAAGAAGGGGCAAGGAAAAGGAAAGAAGGAAAGCGAGAAGGCCTTAGGGTAGTTTGGGGGTTGGCTACACTTAGAAATACCTTGAATAATGTGATTCTTCTCAAAAGGCTCTTAGTTTAATGAAAAGTGAGAGGCTTAGTCTTTTTTCACCTTGCTTTAGGTATGGTGTTATGGAGTCCTAAGGTTTCTATGTTAGGAGATGTCCTAAGGTTCTAAGTCTTCATTTGATATCATTTGTTAAGGTATATTAGCCTTCTTTACCACTTTTTGAGATAGGTATTTATAGAGATAGGAAGGAGCTAGTGCAAGATGCACTCAATCTTTCTCTCCATTCTCTAAGGTGATGAGATCTAAGAATATTCAAAAATTAGGATTTTAAAGTTGTTTGCACAACTAAAAAGTTGTTTATACAACTAATCACTTGGTTATACAACTAAAAGGAATTCTAAAAGCTTTATGTTGTTTAGCCATTTGTGAGATTTTTGTATAGCCATGTAAGTTAGTTGTGCGAATATGTACTTGTCTAATTAGACATCTTACACAAACTTATAAATGGTGATTTTAAGTTTGGTTGTTTGTAAGGTAGGTTTGGTTTAAAGATTGTCAAAGCTTTATCTCCCTTTAGTCATTGCTACCTACATCCTTTTAAGATGGAATTAATATGGTTCTCATCATCATACTCATATCCTATCAATCCATAATCTAGTGATCACATAAACACATATTAGTGTTGAGGACTTCCTCATATCCTTTGAAAATCACTATAAGGAAATGATTGGGGTCTTATCTAACCTTACTTTGTCAAAAGAGGCATCACTTATAAAAGTTGTATTCTTAGTCATGACTCAGGATGAAGGAAAGTAATGTTTATTAATGTTGACTTACCATTGGAAAGAAACAGTCATAATATGGCATTGTTCATGTTGGCAACATTATAAGGAAAACACGCTCCTTGTATGATGATAAATATTGGTCGAGGATTAACATATGCTTTCTAAAGCTATTATCATAGTTTGTGATGACTATTATAGATCTAGATAATTCAAACTATCATCCATGCTTATGATGACAATAAGAGGCTAGTAGCGTAAACCTTGAAAACATGGTTAAGATAGGGGTAGTTATGTCCATGGTGAAGTTCATAGTTTACATTTTCTAGTTGCCTTCTCATTATTGATTGGGTTACCTTTGTATTATCCCTTGTGAGGAGTTTCATCCATATTACACTAGAATGTGAAGATTTTACATGAAGGAGGATTGGTTAACATTTGTGTTGAGTTGGGAGAACTAGTATTGACTTTGAGCATTATTGTGCTACATTAAAGGGTTCCAGATATCATAAATCTATGATGAGTGGATGGACCCAAAGGTAGCCAACATCATGCAAAAAATGAACTTTATGCTATGTAAGGCTTAGGGAAAAACAACATAAGGATTTAAGAATTTTCAAATGTCTACAAAGTTGAAAAAATTTAGACTAGGGTATGTTAAGGATAATAATCAATTTAAGGAAAAGAATCCATGCAAGCCATATTTAAAGTAGTTTATTAGAAAAAAAAAAAAAGCTATGTAAGAGAAAGATAAGGTGCAAACTAGTTGGAAATGTTGTGATGATTTAGAGAATACCTTCTCTTATAAAATTTAAATCAACATTCAAAAGTCTTGAGGAGGTGAGATCTGACGATGAGAGGAATTAAAAGCTAAAAGGGATTGTAAAAGAAGAAGAGGAAGAAGATTCCTTCTTAATAATTTAAGGTTTCTAGGATGATTAACTTTAGGGAGAAAGGAAAAAAAGCTTATTATAAGACAAGTTCAACATTATAATTGAAGAAAAAGCCTTGGTTAGGCCTAAGAATTAGGTAATGGATAAGTGCTGAGGAAGAAGAAGATTTTAGGATAAGCTTAGATGATATAGAAACAATGATCAAGAAATTCTTAGAAAGTGCAGCTATTAATGAGGAAAGAATAAACAACCTATAAGGCATGTGAGGAAAGTAATTGCCTAAATGAGTTAGCCTTGTTATAAAGTTTCTTATAGATCAAGCTTGGTGAAGTTGTGAAAGAAGAGCTTAAAGAAGTTGCTACTAAGTAAAGGCCAGTGAAGGGACTATTAAGATTACCACTAGTCAGAACAGTAATGTTGCCATTGTTGAGAATTTGAAAGTCTCTTTTAGCTAAGCCTTAGGCAAAAAGATATTCAATTGTACCAAAGAAAGGGAAAAGCCTGCCAAAAGGGGTAGTCTAGAGGTCAATTATGCCAATAGAGATGCCTGTTGAAGAAACTGCCAATGAATGTGTCATAGATGCCATAGTTTTTAGTTTGCTTGACAATTGTTGAACTAAGTTGTTTAAACTTGGTCAAACCTCATTTTTTAGCTTGACAAGTTAGATCAAAGGCTACTAATGGGTTTACTAAGTGTTGATTTTGTAGAAAATAAGTTTAGAAGTAAAAAATAACAAAAACTTCAAAAGGCAAAAATTGGCCTTAAAGTTGCACCCAAGATTAGAGAATCACGACTAAGAATGCTAAGTCACAACTAAGACTTGCTAGTCATAACTGTTATTCATCTTTTTGATAAAAAAAAAAGGTTAGTACACATCTTAGATCATGACTAAGATCCCTAAAGTGAAACTTGAATATGGACTGAGATCCTTAAGTCACAACCACTACCTTCGATCTTCAAAGAAATAGCTCTAGTGGGTAGCTAAGAAATCATTTATAGCATGCCATATGCACCTTGGCCATTTTAGCAATTTGAAAATCGCAATCATAAAGTACAAGGCACCAAATATGACCTTATAATAACTCAATTTAACATATTTAGACGGGCTAGTATATGGTCTAAGTCGTAAGCCACTAATACAACATGACTGACAGATCGTGATGGAGGTCTTAAGTTACCGCTATGATCCATGATAAAAATTGGAGCATTGCAGTGTCTAGTCTAAGGAACTTATTGAAGATTGCTTTGTGTCACTAGCCGTTAGACACATTTAAAGATCAGACTATGAACTAGAGATCTTAAGTGCTAAAAGTGAATTGTTATCATGATTGAGGCATCTTGATTGTGAAATTCATCTAACAAGTATTAAGTATAAGATTTCTTACCATGCTTTTAAAGATTTAGGCTAGTTTCTTAGCAATGACTATTTTGTGGTTGAAATCTATAAATACTCTACCAAGTGGCCTTTAATGCAAGAGAATAGCCATTTTTATACTTAAACTCTTACAAATTAATTTCTAAAAGCTTTCTTGTTTAGTATTCTTGTACTTTAGTTGTTGGGATTGCTTTGATTGCACTTGTAAAGGTTTTGTGTGCCCTTAAACATTAAGTTGGAGAATTACCAGAATTATCATGATTGTTTTGACTATACTTGTAAAGGTTTAATGTGAGCCTTAACTCAGTTGGGAAAATTACTTGTAAGGTTATATATTAGTTTTAAATCTAAGTTGTACTTAGGTTGGTGTGAGCCTAAATACTAAGTTAGGGGGGAGCTTGAGAAATTCCTAATATATGTTGAGTGATAATGAAATACCAAATTGAATAATTGGAGAGTGGATGTAGGGTTGGTTAATACTTGAACCACTATAATCTATTTATGTCTTAATTTTCCTTCTTCCCTCCTTTTTTATTTTAAATAACCCACTATTTTCCACTAATTCAACCCCACTTCTTTGTGCACAAGGGCCAATGAGTGGTATCAAAGCTAAGTCTCAATTTGAAGGCTTAATTGCTTAAGTAAGGATCATGGCTAATGAAGGAATCCATTCTTACCTCAAACCTTTTTTTTTTTTTTTTATAATAGAATTAGCTATATGTATTAGAAATATAAAATAGAGGTGTATCTTGATAGTGATCTCATCAATGTACGTGATAATGTTTTAAAAGTGTGAAAGCTA
Source organism: Omphalea diandra (assembly GCA_949677035.1). Lineage (NCBI taxonomy): Eukaryota > Viridiplantae > Streptophyta > Magnoliopsida > Malpighiales > Euphorbiaceae > Omphalea > Omphalea diandra. Next base: position 19,041 of record CATIWR010461798.1, on the reverse strand, counting down.
CCCATCAAAATGGTAAATGACTTTGAAGAACCTATTCCAAGAAAAGAATGGGTTGAAGCATTAAGAAGAGCAAATGGCAAAAATAAAAGGCCAATGATAATTCTCTTAAATGCCCGTTCAAAAGAATAATGTTAAAGAGTCCAACATTGTCAAAGTGCTTATGGCATTTGTAAAGCATTGGAGAATTACCATGAAGGCACTCTATAAGTCAAGTCAAGTCAAGAAAAATTCAAACGTATGTGATTGAATATAAGCTCTTCATGATGAAATCAAATGAAAGCATAATTGACATGACTAAAGCATAACTAACATGACTAGGGGGCTTCTAGCCATAGTTAATAACATGAAGAAGCTTAGAAGATATGTGACCTTAGAGGACACCAATCATAAGATCTTGATAGCTCTTCCATTGGAGAAGTTTAGCACTAGGGTTACCTATATAAAAGAAGCCAATGAAGGCATCAGTGAGATTCCAATTGATGTCATTACTAGAAAGCCCCTCACTCATGAAATACTACTAAAAAAGGATGAAGAGCTAAAGAGGACTAGAGAAAAGGAAAGCAGTAAGGCTTTTTCTCTAAAAAGCACTTCAGAGGAGTAAGAAAATGAGGCAAACACTAATCATTCAAATGAAAGTGATTAAAAAGATGAAGAGCTGGTCATGTTATCCAAAAGAATCAAAGAGTTGATAAAGAGAAGAAAAGAAAGAAAAAGCTTAAGAAAAGCATCATCAAACTATAATAAAGAAAAGAAGAATGATGTGACTTACTATGAATCTGGCAAGCAAGGGCACATTAAGTCGGATTGTCCCAAGCTCAAGAAGAAAAAGAAGAAATAGGACAGAGAAAATAAAGGGCTTCAAAACTAATTGGGATGAGGACTTAAGTGAAGATGAAGAAGAGAATGAATTTTCCAACATTTGCTTCATAGAACAAGAGGACTCATCTAATGGGGTAAGTTCTTCTTTCCAATCTTGTGATGAAAACAGTTTGGATGATAAGGATGATGAGCTTATGGAAGCCATGGCCTTGAAAGTGATAAATATCATTCTAAAATGAAATTTTATAAGAAAAAGTGTTCTTAATTAAATGAGGATTTTAAAAAATTAAATGATCCTATTTCATGCTTAAGAACATCTAATGATGACCTTAAGAAATCTTTAAAACAAAATTTATCTAAAACCTCTTTCTTTAAATAAAAAAAAGATTTTTTAAAATTGAAGGTTATTGAATTGAGAAATTCTATCTGCAAATTTTAAAAACAGAATGAAGCTTTGTATACATTAATTGTATTAGATGTGAGACATGGCCTAGGCTTTGATAAAGCCTCAACATCCACATCCTCTGCTCCTATATTTATTAATGCTTTTACACCCTAAACGTCTAATATAATGGTGGTGGATAAAATGGGTAATCCAAATGCTAAACCTCTTATGCAAAAGGGTAATAGGAAGGCCCCTAAAGCTGTAGTGCGAAGCCTTAAAGAGCTAATCATGTGTTCATATATCAAAAGAGGTATGTATAAAAACATACAAAAACACATCACCATATTTGTTCATGCATGTAAACACTTGAGAATGGTATGGGGAAACTCCTTATCCATATTAAAATGGCTCAAAAGAAAAAGAGTAACAAGTGTAAAATCAAATGCCACTATTGCATGAAATATAAACATATTAATGTGTTGTGTTATATTAGAAAGGCTCACCTTAAACTTGAAGATCCTTCCAAGCTTAACCCCTTAAGACCCAAGCATGTTTGGGTACCTAAACAAAATGATCTCTTTCATATTTAATGCTTTGAATACATAAAGGATGAGAATACATTGCCTGTAGATAGTGGATGCTCAAAGCACATGATCAAATATGTCAAGCTTTTTATATCCATCAAGGAAAAGTAAGGTGGAAATGTCACCTTTGGAAATAATGCCAAAGGTAAGAAATTAGCATTAATGTTATTAGTAAGCAAGGTTGCCCCCTAAGTGATAATGTTATTCTTATTTATGATTGAAGTATAATTTATTAAGTGTAAGTCAATTATGTGATAAAGGTAACAAAGTCACCTTAAGCTCAAAAGAATGCCTTGCCATTACTTTGGTAGATGGCAATATAGTCTTCAAGGGTGAAAGAGAAGGTAATACCTACGTAATCGACTTAGACAATCTAGCTAACCAATCCTTCAAGTGTCCCATCTCCATTGGCAATGAATCTTGGCTTTTGCATAGAAGGCTTGGATATGTAAGCATGAAACTTTTTCAAAGCCTCTCTAATGGAGAGCTAGTGGATGGACTTCCCAAACTAAAATTCATCAAGGACAATGCTTGTGGAACATGTCAAATGAGGAAGCAACATTAATCTTCTTTCAAAGCAAAATATATCCCCTTCAACTAATTCACATGGACTTAGTTGTACCTATTAGATATTCTAGCTAGGTGAAAAACATTATGCATATGCACTTATTGATGCCTACCCTAGATGCACTTAGGTTAGTTTGTTAACTCATAAGGTGATGCTTTTGATGTATTTAAAAGTTTTACAAAAAGAGTTCAAACTGAAATAAGTTATTTCATTTCTAGCATTACAAGTGATTGTGAAAAAGAATTTCAAAGTGAAAATTTTGGAAAATATTATTTGGAAAATGATATTTCACATAATTTTTTAACTTTGAGAACAACATAACAAAATAATGTTGTAGAAAGGAAAAAAATCGACCATTGGTAGAGAAGGCTAGAATTATGTTCAATGAGTATTCATTTCCTAATTACTTTTAGGTTGAAGCTATCAATATCTTATGTTATGTTGCAAACCATGTTTTTAAAAGATCTATTTTTAGTAAAACCTTATGGAATGGAAGAAAACCTAATATCTCATACCTTAGAGTATTTGGATAAAAATGCTATATAATGAATACCAAGGACAACCTCAGGAAATTTGCCTCCTAAAGTGATAAAGGTATCTTTTTAGGATATTCCATCATTAGGAAAACATATATAGTGTTTAATAAAAAGTCCATGGTTATTGAATAATCTATAAATGTTGTATTTGATGAATCTAGTAAGCTTGATATTAGGAAATGTACTTTTATTGATGATATTATAGATGCGTTTGAAAGATTTAAAATCAACTCCAACCCAAAGGAAGATGAAGTTGGAGAGGAGCAACCACAAAAGATTGAAGCTCAAGCCCAACAAGAATAGGACCAAGTTCAAAAGTTACCTAAGGAATAAAGGCATTCCAAGACCTATCCTAAGGAGCTTATTAATGGGGAAACCTCTAAGGGTGTAAGTACTAGATGTTAGTTTAAAGCCTTAGATAATAATCTTGCCTTTGTCTCTCAAATTGAGCTAAAATCTATTAATGAGGCTCTTAATTATTGTGTTAGAGGAACTCAATCAATTTGAGAGAAATAAAGTTTAGGAACTTGTTCTTTGACCCAAACACCATCCAATTGTAGGATGTAAATTGGTGTGTAAGAACAAGTTGGATGAGTAAAGGTCCATCATAAGGAATAATTCTAGATTAGTGGCCAAGGGGTACAACTAAGAGGATGACATTGATTATGATGAGACATTTTCTCCCATAGAAAGATTAAAGGCTATTAGGATTTTTCTTACATTTTCATGTCATATGAATTTCAAATGGATGTTAAAAGTGCATTTTTTGAATGGCTATATTAAGGAGAAAGTTTATGTTGAACAAACTCTTAGTTTTTATCACATAAATTTTTTAATCATGTGTTCCAATTGATTAAAGCTTTGCATGGTTTGAAACAAGCTCTTAGAGCTTGGTATGAATGGTTTAGTGCATTTCTTATGAAAAATGATTTTAAAAAAGGAAGGTTGACACAACTTTTTTTTGTTAAAAAGCATAATAATGATACATTTGTTCAAATTTATGTTGATGACATTGTGTTTGGTGACACTAATGAGTCTCTTTATGAACAATTTGCTAAGTATATAGCTAGAGAGTTTGAAATGAGCATGATGAGGAAGCTAAGGTTCTTCCTTGGCCTACAAATCAAGCAATGCAAAAAGGACATCTTCATCAACTAATCTAAATATACAAAGAAGCTACTAAGAACTTTAGAATGGATGGATGCAAATGTGCCAAACCATAAAGCTTGATAAGGATGAATTAGTTAAGGCAATTGATGATAAGAGATATAGAGATATGATTAGTTCTCTGCTTTATCATACCATTTCTAGATTCAATATCATGTATAATGTATGTCTTTGTGTTAGGTTTCAATCTTGCCTTAAAGAATCATAATTGCATGATTGTAAAAGGATTTTGAAATATTTGCATGGCATAATGCATTTAGGATTGGTATCCTAGGAACACATCATTTGACATAACAAGTTATTTGGATGCAAATTATACAGGTAGTTTGCTTGATAGAAAAAACAATTTCAAAACTTGCCAGTGAGTGGTTAGTTTATTGGTTTAGTAGGAAATAAGTATCGATTGCCTTGTGTATTGCCAAAGCATAATATGTGGCAGTGAGTCATTATTGCACATAAGTTCTTTAGATGAAGCAATAACATAAGGATTATGGTAAAGTGATTGATCACATTCACATCAAATGAGATAATATACATACTATTTATTGATTTTTATAAGAATCCCATCCAACACTATAGACTACTATAATTTGCAACTATGAAAGAAGGATCTTTTCACCAAACATCTTAATAAAGAAAGGATGAACTTCATGAAAAGGGAACTAAGAGTGCTAAATAGGAGCTCCCTAAGTTGAAATGGTCTTAAAGGTTACATTGTTTGTTAGATGATCTATTATTGCTATATGTATATTGTTATTATTAATGATTTGATTATTTATGTGTCTAGAGTTTGTTCCATATACATATACTTAAATCAATCATCCAAACATTAATTTGATCATGCAATTAGAGGCCAATTGCAAAATTTGTGCTAAAACTTTATTTTTCATGCTGACCTAAAACCGTGATTAAGAATTAAGTTTTGCGGTTAAGATTTATAGGTCATTTTTTTTAGTAGGCACTATTTCAATTTTCATCGTCTACCCATCTTTCATGCTTATGACTTTTAAAACTTTTCAAATTCTTATGAAGCGTGCTTGACATTTTGATGTCAAAGTATCCATTAGACACATTTTTCATAAATCACGATCATGATTCTTTTTTTATAGTTGCGAATTATAGTAGCTGCTGGATGCTTAATGATTGTTTTAAAATGTCCAATTTTTTATTAAATGAAAAATCTAACCATTTTCATCCTTCCTAAGCCTATATAAACCATTTTTATACCATACCTTTCATTTTTTTTTCTTGTTTTTAATTCTCCAAACCCTTTAGTTTCCAAAATGTCTCATTCTTCTACTACTCATTTCTTCTATTATTTTTTTACTATTCTTTTTCCTTCTTCAAACCAATGGCTTCTAAATAAAAATTTGCTAAAAAAGCCAAGGGCAAAGCCTCAATGACCTCATATTTCAAATCCTTTCTTGTTGCACTAATGAAAGGAGTTACAAAAATGAGTAGGAGAGATATGATATAATTAATGACAAAGTCATCTTCCTTAACAAGACTTCAAGAATTTTTGCTTTGGAGGCTCTAGGAATCAAAACCAACATCATGGCCTACCTCTCTAATTTATCATGGGAATAGTTTGTGCTTGTTGAAGTAACTAGGTATGATAAGATAACTTGAGTGTTTCTTACAACAATGGAAATCCATAGGAGCCTAACACATGAACTAGGTTAGTATGGTATTATTTTGTACTTTTTTAGGAAACCTTATGGGATATCTCTTGACACCTTGGTTAGACTTTTTGGGTTACAAACCAATGGGGCATGAAATCTCCATAATCTTTGTATGAGCCATAATAACTTTTAAAAAGAAATCTCTATTTAGAAGAGACATGACTCTAGGTTATCCTTTTCTAAAAATATTATCTCCATTTCCCTTTGGATATTATAGAATTATGACTTTCTCCATTAATAACTAGAATGATGGGAATGAAAAATTATCCCAAAAATACCTTTTCTTTCTCTTTACATTAGTTGAAGGAAAAAGCCATCGTACGACTAAATTATTGGTTGATAGATTTACCCATCTAGCTAAATCAAAAAGTGGACCAATTTCCTTCTCTTCATATATAACTGCTATAACTAGGTATGTTGAGGCTCTTAATTCCTCCAATCCAACACTCCTTAAAATCTTCTGCCCTTAAAACACAAACCTAATTGACCTCAATTATTTGATAGCCATCAAAGTAATAAAACCAAACACTTATGAGTACTTCTTTAAGGCTTAAGGGGTGAGTATTCAAGAGGAGGCTAGAATCAAGAAACACTATAGGGTGGTGATTCAAAAAAGATGTTAGTAAGGAGGAATCACCGTAAGAGGAGCCAACAACACAACCTATTTGTATTCCTACTCTTACTCTATCTTAAATGACTTAGGAGTAAATAGACAAAAAGTTAGACACACTTATAAAAAGATTTAGAACTCTAAGTCACTTGTATGGTGATATTATTGAGATTCAAGAGAAGTTAGAGATTGAGCCATGCTATCTTCTAGATTGGAAGGATTGGAGTGATAATGAACCCTTGCTTTAGTGTGCTTCTCCTTTGTCTTTTAAGTTTTCTATTTGTTTTAATATTTTTGTGTTTTGTTTGATATCCCAAAAAGTTGGGCCAATTATGTAATGATCAAACATGTGTTTGTTTTTCTATCTATGATGTGATTATTTCTTTTTTATTAATGAAATTTTACTTTCTTTGTCAATTTGATCTCCATTATCTTCTTCAATACATTATTAATTATTTCTTATATATAATTGAATGGACATTTGAATGATGAATGAATGTGTTCCTTTAATTTTACCTCATTCAATGTATTACTCATGCTTCAACCCCTTTACTCCTTTTTGATCTTGACAAATGGAGAAAAAGGCATGTAACATAAAATTTTAATTCTTTGAAGTGATTCATATAATAAAGGTATATGTATTCAATGAGTGTGGAACAAGTCTTCAAGAGTTTCTCATTTCTTTCTATCATAAATGAAGGTGACATAACGACCATGGAAAAACTATAATGGATGTTGAAAGGACTCAATGGGCACTAAAGAAATTCAATAGACATTGAACAATACTTCAAGAAGCACTTTAGTTAATCTATGTAAGCTAATGATGATGAATGGATATGCTAATGTTTGTGGAGGTAAATCAACAACCTTGAGAAAAGTTCAATAGAGGTATTTTTTATGATCTTAATCGATATTATTAGAACCTTAAAAAAACATCAAAAAAGAATTAGGAATTTAATGATCATTGAAATGATTCAATGGGTGTTAAGAAGTATAATGGTTAGGTTTTTTTTTTTTAAAGCTAACAAACTGCTCCATCTATCTATACCAACTAGTTTTTTGAGGTTTTCATATAAAAGGACCATCATGTGATGATTAAATGTGAAAAAGAGCATCTTGAAAAAGCTTGCCTTCTATTGTGAAAACCTTCTTGGTGTTGCTTTTCGTATTTTAAGGTAGAGAAAGCCTTATAAGTTGATGGCTAACTTTAAGTTAGTGAAAATAAGTTTTCCTTATGTACCAATTGTATTTTTTGGCTATCGAGAGCGTTAGATACATGATTAAGATATTTTCTTTGCTAAGTGTTTAAAGGTTGGTATTGTACCTTAAAAAAATAACAAGAGGCAGATTGCCTCTCTTGTACCTTCACCAAAAAAGAGAATTATAAGGGTTCTTCCTTAGCTTACTAAAGGAAAGTTTATTCTTGAGCCTAGAAAAGGAAAAGTAAAAGTCTAAGTAATAGCTTAAGGAATGGACATAAACACATTACCAAACCAATATAAATTTCAATATTTGACCCAATTTCTCATCTTACAATTTTTATTCATGAACTAATTTACCTTTTCACCTTTTGTATTGCTTTCCTTACCTAGGTCAAATAGTTTTTAGTAGAAGGATAGCTAATACATACTTAATATTTTGCTCAACATATATGAATGATGGTGTGAATATAAGATTTAGTAGATATTAAAGGAATGACAATTTGGCGACCACCATTGATTGATCATTACCTATTTTTCCTAAAATAGGCCACTCTATTGCAAGAAAGAGGAAAAGGAAAGGTAAGGCATTTACTTTGGACTCTTAATCTTTAGTGAAGTCACAATGTTAAGCCTTATTCAATTATGGAGGCAAAAACATTAAGGAGTACATTAAGTAGGGCAATGTTATTCATCTCTAGTTTATTTTCCTTTTTAAATTGTCTTTGATAGGTTTGATAATGTTAATGGTGTTTCATTCAATACAAAGACCACCAAAATATTATTAATAATCAAGTTAGAACAAGTAGATGGGCAAAAGCACAAGCCTATAGCCAAGATTTTATACATTAGTTTGAAGAAAAGGTAAAGAATGAAAAGTTCCTGTCGGCCCTAGGCACCAAGAAGGGGGGGTTGAATTGGTGTATGAAAATTAAAACAGGAAAGGGAGAAGAGAAATGATTAGGAAAGAAACACATGATTTATAGTGGTTCGGGTATAAACGACCCTACGTCCACTCCCCAATTCTTAGAAATTGGGTGTTTCACTATCTTTCAAAGCTGTTTTCAAGCTTACACCAAACTTTTACACTTGTGTTTTGATAGGCTCACACAATAACCTCTCTTAGTGTTTTGATAGGCTCACACTATAACCCATTACAATTAGTATTTATGCTAATACCCAACATTGACTTAAAGAATATAAAAGATTGAGTAGCAAAATTGTAAGAGTTTGAGTATAAAGTTATTAATTCTCTTGCATTTACATTTGTTTGGTGAGGTATTTATAGCCTCTACTCACTAAAGAGATGTTGCAATAAAACTGGTATAAAATCATCAATGTGTGCTAGACAGATTTTTGCATTAAATGCTTGACAGTCTTAATTCGCGGTCGCTACTACTCATTAGTGGTCATGAAATCCAAATTCCATATGGAAAACCCTATTTGTGTCTAACGGCTAGTCCACGTGGTAGCTTCTCATTAGTTCACCAGGAAAATATAGTCGTTGCCGTTCACCTACTCTCAAAAGTAGCGGTCACTTGTACATACCACGACTAAGGACATGAAATCATCTGCCAAAAGTGTTTATATTCTTCTTTTTGGTTTGCGGTCGCTACCAATAAGTTTTGATCGCAATTTTTGACTTCCAACGATTACCTGGGACACTTGTCAAGCTGTGGTTATAGACTTGATTCCCTCTTAAGTTACTTCAAAATTCGCGGTCGCGACCGAGGTAGGACTTACACCTCGAATTCATCTGTGACTCTGCCTTTCCTTTCTTTGAATTGGTCACCGCAGAGAAGTGGCCCGCGAATACATCTGTCTATTTTGTCAACCTGCCTTGGTCTAGTTCGTGGTCGCGAATTAGAAGTCACTAGCTTACTTTGGAGATTTTTTAAATTCATCCAACTTTCAATGTAAAGATTAATTAAAAACTGCAAAATAACACTTAATTTGAAACATTAGAATTGATCAATCCCCTTTGTCAAGATCAAAAGAGGTCCAAGACTTAAGGTTAACTACCATAGTCCAACGGTTCCAAAATATATTTTATACTTATTTAAAGGGCCAAATCTTGTGGCAAAGAGATATATTACGTATTTTATCAATGGCTATCACTTTCACATTAGAAACATTATGGAATATGTAAAACTCAAAAAGGTGGAGTGACTTTGTAATCATTAACTCTTAATTTTGCAAGTGTTGGGGATCAAAATCTAGTTGTTGAAGATGTCACTTACTATGGAGCAATAGATGAAATAATTTAAATTGATTGTTGGGGAAAACTTTAATATTGTTTTATTTAAGTATGATTGATTGCAAGATAAGTGAGATGAATATAGGCTTACATGTGTAAATTTTAACAAGCTATGTTATGTGGATGATCCCTTTGTTATGACTTTGCATGTATACCAAGTTTTCTACATTCAAGTATTTGTTGAAGGCGGCCTCCATTTTGTTATGGAAAAAATCCTAGACATTTGTTTGACCTCCAAGAAGACAATTATCCAAACAATCAAGATACATTTTAGGGAAACTATAATGATTTCAATAATGATAAATGTGCAACATTTAATGATAATCCCATTAAATGGGATAAAGAAGATGCACTTGTTGAAACTGTTAATATACTCCTATATGTTTTAGAGCCTCAATAAGCAAAAGATTTAACAAAGATAATTTTGATGTAAATGACATTGATTGGGATTAGGTGGATGCTATAGATTAAGTTCATTAAATAAAGAAAAATTCTCTTTTGTACTTTTTGATTTATTTATGTTACAATGCTATTGTTTGTGTTCTTGATTTTGAATATCTCTTCAAACATATTAATTAATATTTAGATTTTACTATTGTTATTTTTTTTTATGGTGGTTAATGGTCTTTAATACCATTATTATTGTTATGATGGTCTCTAATATCGTTGTTATTGTTATGTTGGTTGTTGTATATTTATCTAGATTTTTCTTTAATTTGTTTGTAGAAATCTCATTATAATGTGATGGTTTTTTTTTATATGTTTGTGTATATTGGTAAATTTAAACATGCAATAAATACAGTTTAAAGAAAAATAAGAAGAAATCATTACTTCCTACTGAGTCACTCTCATCTTATATGGGGATGCCATAAAAAATAAAAGAAAAGAAGTAACAAATATGATCAGAGTAAGGAGAAAGGAACATGAAGAGGTGCTAGTAGGACAACAAGAACAAAATGCAGTTATTGGAGAAAATTGAATTTCTGAAATGCTATTCAGAGTAATATATAATTAGTGAAATTGTAAACTCAACTAAATCCATAAGTGGTTCATGAAAGCACACAAAAAATAGGTTTGATTAATGTTTTATTTCTCTAATATATTGCAAGAAAAATTAGAGTCTTAACATTTAATTAATTGATTGTTATAACCTCTTCAAGTATGAAAAAAAAAGGGCCAACAACAATGAATAAGATTCATACACGAGGCATTGAAGATCAAAACTCTGTCTTTCTAAATGAAGTAAATCAAACAATATGCCCTGACGATAAGATTTTGAATGAATTGAATAATTTTTTAAGAACTTTGGTTAGGAATGAAAGCTTCATACCTTCTGATGTAGAGAGTTGGCATAATATGCCCATTATAGAAACATTACAGAATACTATAGGGGTGTCAAAACAAGTAGGCGAGTCATGTTTGTATCGTCTCAACCTACTCAAGTGACACGATTAGGGTCAATATGAATGCGGCCCATTTATTAATTGTGTTAGGATATCTTAACCCTAACACAACATAAAATTTATGCATGTTATACAAATACTACATTTGTAACTCATTTACTTAATTGGATCGTATACAGGTCACAAAATTTGATGTGACTCATTCAACCTGTATAAATTTATAACCTTAAAAATACTATATTTTTACTCAAATCAAATAAAATATTATTTATAATCATATATTTTCAAAGCTCAAAATAAATATTAACAAAAAATCTAAATACAAATTAATACAACACATTTAAATATTCTTGTAAATAAAAACAAACACATAACATTTCAAATAAACATCATCTAAATTCTTCTGAAAAAATATAAATACATAAAAATATATCGATATATTTCATATAAATGAACATTTTGACCTTGATATTACACATAAATTATGTAGATTATAAATGAATCTTGTAAGGTTATCACCATACATAAAATAAAACGGGTTGTAGCATATTTGCATGTCAATGTATTTTGCATGACTTGTTTAACACTATGTCACAAATAAGTTGACCCGTTTATGATGCAAACCTACTTAAACTTAACCCTAACTTGTTAATTTTATGTGTTTGGTGAATCATGTTTACTTGTCATGAACTATTTTGACACACACACACACACACACACACACACACACACACACATATATATATATATATATATATATATAATTTATTTTAAGGTAAATATTAATTCAACTTAATTTATTAATTTAGAAAAAAAAAAGTCTCAAATGAAGGACATAAAAAGGTGTCAACTACAATTAGAGATGATTGAAGCATATACAAATGCAGATTGAAGAAAGAACATTACTACAAATACAAAACTGTCAAATTTAGAATGCTAGATCATCCTAAAAATGTGGCTAAGGACAAATTCAAAGAAATACTGAAGACTTAGAATTCAGAAAGGCTAAGGTAAATTATTTTTTCTTTCTTTTCACCTTAATTATCTAAAGAAGTTGATAGAAATACTATTCTACGACTAGATATTTTATGCTAATGAATCAGGTTTTTTAATGTATATAAAATCATTATGATAATATCAAAAATCATAAGCGGTAGAAGAATATACACACAACATGAAAACTAGTTTGCTAAAATAAAAAAGCAATTGTGAGATTAATGTTACTTAATTTTCAAACACAATTAAGTAAATTAGATGCTTAAGTCAACTTTTTTAGCATAATAATTAGATTTGTGTTGGTATTGACTTGTCATATTTATTTTTTACAAGTAGAAAATGCAAAAGAAAACAAGGAAGAACCCACTCGGTTTGGAATATTTATTAAACGTTGAAAAAAGAAAAGTTGGATGGTCTAACAATGAATTTGATGAGGATATACCAATATTGAATGTTTATATTTTTCATCTATTTTCAATTATAAATTATATTTTAATTAGCTAAAATCTTAACTACTTGTTTATGAATACAATTTTACTAAAATTATCACCCAATTATAAGTTCAAATGAAAAATAATGAGACCCAACATATAAATGAAAGTGGTCAGTCAACTGATGCATTTTTCATAGTTATAAGAAGGATATGCGATGGACATATTAAGCTATATGAGAGGGTTATTACACCTATTGGTTTGAACAGTACAACAAAAAGTGGTCAATCATTTGTGAGAGCTCCAAAACAATTAGAAGAATCCATTAAAACAGGTGTGTTAGAAAAGATGAGAAAAGAAATTGAACAAAAATTTAGGAGCACAAAACATCTTTTTAGCAACAAATGCTTGTATTCTTGTTACAACTTCAAGGTTCAAATCGAGGATTAAATGTGAATCTTTAGGTGTTTTGAACATTGATTTCAAGAATTAGATCTCTAGGAGATGCTAATAGTGCTCCAAATCAAGTTCATGGTTTGAGGAATATAAATTCATCTGAAAATACTCATGATCCTTGGGTAATTATTAATTAAGATTAGTGTTATTTTTTTATTTGAGTTTCAAAATTCAAAAGATTAAATTACCATCATTTTTAATTAGTAAAATTTTTTATTTTATTATAAGACTTGAATTGATAGAAGTGATATAGATTAACAAATGATCTATTTATTCTCTTTTTTTTTTATTGTTGCAAATTGCTTAGCTTTATAAAATGAGATTCATTGTTTATCGAATTAGCACCATTTTGTTGGAAACTTCAATATCAAAAATTTTCAACTTTGATGCCTTATTATATTTTAAATATTAACATATATTATACTATTTATTGCATTGTTGGGTATGGATTATGAGTTTAATTTTACTTGGTGGATATTTGTGAATCAAATGCAATGGTTTGTTAGATATATTTCTATCTATATAGTTATATTGTGTTAAAAAAATTATTATAGTTTGATATATTATATTTTTAAATATGGATTAACATATATTATATATAAAAAACTATTGCATCAGCAACTAAAATTGTTGCTTAATGTAATAAATAATTTGTTGTTTATACTTGAAAAATCATTGCATAAGATATGCTTTAAATTGTTGGCTAATCTATTCAAATCGTTGCAGAAAATGGTGTAGAAAAAGTTATAATATATGACAATAATAATTTCATAATAGTAATTAGAACTGCTACATAAAACATTATAACTGTTGCATGAAAGTATTATGAACTACTATATAAGATGTTATAGTCATTGCATAAATATAATTAAAACTATCGCATAGGACATTATAACCATTACATTTCATAAAAGTAATCAAAACTGTTGCATAAGACATTATAATCATTGTTAATAATTGATCCTAAATTGTTACTTGTGAGATATTGTAATTATTGCTTGACATAATTAACAAAATATTGCTTTTACATGAAAAACAATTGCATTTTATATATCTTAAACCATTGACATAACTAATACAAATTACAACATAAAATGGCATAAGAAACATTGCATATATGAAAATAACCATTGCATAAAAATCCAAAAAATCATTACTTAAGAATTTTTTAACATTGCATAAAATTGATCCTACATCACTATAGTTGATAGATTTTATGCTACGATATTGCTTCTATTATAGTTGTTGAATAAAAGCATTGTTATGTTCTTTTGCAATAGGGATCAGATGCATTGATTACTTATTCGTTGCATTAGATCTAATACAATAGTTCATATGCTAATTGCAGTGATTTTGAATAATTGTAATAGATTTATTATATGGTAGTTTCTATATCACATAAAGTTAATATTTCTAAGGATATGTGTCCAAAGACACAAAGATGTGATATGCTTCTACCATTAGATCCATCATATATGTTATGCTACGTACTACACTTGATGTTTCTTATGATTTGAGCATAACTAGTAAATTCCAAGGCTTTGAATATTGGATTATGGTTAAAAGAATCCTTAAGTACTTGAAAGGATATGGATATCTTTTTGGTCTATGATGGGCATGACTTAGTCGTTCGTGGTCATAATGATGCATACTTCCAATCTAATAAAGGTGATAACAAATCATAATCAAGTTATGTTTTTACCCTTAATGGTGGTGTTGTAGTTGGTAGAATTTAAACAAGTGACCACTATTGATTCTATGATTGAAGTCGAACATATCTTTATGTTTAAGGTTACAAAAGAGGCTATTTAGATAATGAAGTTCATCACAAAACCAAATGTGGTTCCTAGCATAAACTAATTCAATCAGTACACATTACAATAAGAATGGAACCATCACTCATGCAAAAGAATTAAGGTCTTATTAGTGATATAAATATGCATTAAGCATTACCACTTGATCAGGGGATCATAGAGTAGAAAGATATATAGATAGAGTGAGTATCCACTACTTAAGATAATCTAGTAGATCCTTTAACAAAAGCCTTATCCCAATGGAAACATGATAACCACTTACCTTTTATTTGGATTGGGATTTTTTAAAGGGTTGACTGAGTTTTTAAGAGTTAAAAATTCTCACACTCTATTTGGAAAGCTAATTTTCATAGTAGGGTAAGTTTTTTGGAAGGTTTTTGAATCATTACTTTTAAACATTAATTATAAAGCTGATTTTAGTTGTCCTAGCCATGGATTATTCATAAGGCATATTTTAAGTGTAGTATGAATATGATGGAGATAACGAGTGTTGCATAGAGGACTTACTGACTTAGGCATTTAAGGCATGTCCTATTTGTTAGCTTCTTATATTGTTTAAAAAATTCTTAGCCAAGATACAATGATATGATCATTGTTAAGTCAATAACTATAAAGAAACTTAATATGGAATACTGTCTATTCCATATTCTATATTGGGTAGTTTGTACTCGTGAGCATTAAATTATAGCCCAAATTTACTCGTGATCATTAAATTATAGCCAAAATTTTATGATAGTTATTAAATAATATATTCATTGAGAAAGTCATTAATTAGAATGTAGTCTCTTACATCTTCAACTTGAGATTTAATAATTTTTGGTATAGATAAGTCATTTTAGAATTATTTTTATTGAAAAACTTAACTTTATAATTAGTATTATTAGATATTTATTATTTTATTTCTCATAATTAAATTATATATTTTGCTATATTCTACTCACATATATTTGAAAGATGTAACCTTCATATGGATCTAACATATTTAAAGATATTAATTTCTCTAAATATTAGCTTCAAAATCAAAATAAAATTTAAAAAATTTCATGAAAAAATATTTCTAAAATAATATATGGTCTATATATGAAGATCAAATCTAAAATATATTTCATATTTGAAATGTAAGATTAGAAATAATTGTTGAAAAAATTGAAAATCATGGTCAACAAAAAATGATAAAGCTCACTTAGCAATGAGAATATAATATTGAAATAAAAATAATTAATTAAATTTTAACTATGAATAGAAATATAATTATTATATATAAATAGTATGTTATTACCATACATTGATCAAACTGTTTACTAGTTTGTGATTAGGAGATAAATGAGTTAATCCTCCTTTATTAAACCATTCATTTTTGCCTTCATACTTTAATCAATTAATATTTTTAAAATATTCTTAAAAAGAGTGATTAAAATAAATGCAAGTATGAAGCAAAAATTGAGCATGAGAAGGCTAAATAAGGAAGATTATGAGTTGATGATGAGAATCAAAATGTAATCAATTAAAGGTAGAGTTTGAGGAAAAATGACATTTTTTCTTCATTTATTTTTGTATTCTTTAGTAAATTTATTGATGTATGTTGGATTAGGATAGTTAATCCTAAGTCTTTAACCTCTTTTGATCTTGACAAAGGAGATTGATCAATCCTAATGTTTCCATTAAGTGTTGTTTTTTCAGAATTAAGTTAGTTTTTCAAGTGGAAGTTGGATGGAATTCATAATCTTCAAGAAGGCAAAGTTCATCCAAATTCATGGTCAGTAACTTCTAATTTGCGACTGCGACTTAGCTCAAGAATATGGTGAAACTAGGCTAGATGAATTTGCGGGTATCATCGCTACCGTGACTCATCCAAAGTTGGGAGTGTCAAAGTCACAGATAAATTCGCGGTCAGTGTCGCGTCTCAATCGTGACCGCGAATTTCATAGTGACTGAAGAAGGAACCAAGTCCATAACCACAACATGCCAAGTGTCCTAGGTATCAATTGAAGAACAAAATTTGCGAGGGTGACATTATGGGTAGCGACTACGATTCATGAAGATGAAAATTCTCCTTCAAACAGAAGAATTCGCATCTTGTGTCGTGCCTTGTACAAGAACTAATCGAGACCGCAACTTTTGTGGGCAGTTAGAAAGTAGTGACTATATTTTCTTGATGGACCAATAAGGAGATGACATGTGGACTAGTCGTTAGACACAAACGGAGTTTTTTGCCGCAATTTTTGGCTCCCTTATGGAAATTGAATGTCGTGACTGCGAATCCTCAATAGTGACCGCAACTCCCGCCTGCCATGCAATTAATGCAGAATCTGTCTCGCATGAATTGGAGATTTAATGAGCTTCATAGTGTAATGTCTCATTGGTGAGTATGAACTATAAATACTCCATCAAACAAATGTAAATGAAAGAAAATTCATTAACTTGTAACAAAACTCTTGCAAATTTGCTACTCATTCTTTCTATTCTTTAAGTGATTGTTTGTTGTGAGCATAAACACCAATTGTAATAAGTTTTAGTGTGAGCTTGTAAAAACACTTGAGAAAGGTTTTAGTGTGAGCCTGTGAAAACACTTAAGAGAGGTTTTAGTGTTAGCATTAGAAAACACTTGTAAGAAAGGTTGTTGTGTGAGCCTTGAAAACACAAAGTGTAAATGTTAGATGTGAGCTTGGAAACACCATTTTGAGTGACTAAAACACCCAATTGCAGAGAATTAGGGAGTGGACATAGGGTTGATTTATATCCAAACCACTATAAATCTTTATGTCTTTTTCTACTCTCTCCTTATCCCTCATTTAATTTTTATTTAAACACCAATTCAACCCCTCCTTCTTGGTGCCTAGGGCCAACAAATGGTAATAGAGCCAAGTCTCACAAACAAGCCTTAATTGGGTGAGCAAAGTTCATGGCACAAGAGGGAATTTGCTCATACCTCAAGCCTTACTTTGATGGATCTGACTATATTCATTGGAAGTATAGGATGGAGATTTATCTTGATACAGATGTGGTGGACCTTTAGGATACAGTTGTCAAAGAATGGAAGCCACCCTCTAAAGTAGTGTATGGAATTGAAGAACTCATTCCAAGGGAAGATTGCGTTGAAGCTCACAGGAGGTCAAATGGCAAAAACAAGAAGCAATGACCATTCTTCTAAGCTCTCTTTCCAGGGAAGAGATTGGAAGAGTGGAACATTGCCAAATAGCACATGCCATTTAAAAGATTCTTAAAAACTATCATGAGGGCACAATACTAGTTAAATCAAGCAGATTGGAGATATACGTGACGGAATAAGAGCTCTTCATGATGAAAGACTACTGGTTAAAAAGCATGCTTACATACACAATCACAAACAATTCTCTACTACTTCTCATTACACATGCACATGCATGCATTCACATAATCAAAGTATGAGAAGACCTTCTACTCATACTAAGTTTGTGCATAGGAGAAAGACTCCCAAGTCTAAACTCCAATGTCATTATTGCATGAAATTTGGGCATATTAACATTCATTATTTTACTAGGAAGGTTCACCTTAAATTAGAGGACCCTTCAACTTTTAACCTCCTAGGACCCAAGTATGCTTGAGTACCACAAAAAAGGTGATTCACTTTTATTATGTAGGGGAGTGTGGTAACCACCAAATCAAATAATTGGCATATGGATAGTGAATGTTCTAAGCATATGACTGGAAATAGAAAGTTATTCACGACATTAAAAGGAGATGTCACATTTGGTAACAATGCCAAGGGTAAGGTAATTGGCATTGGAACCATTGGTTAGAATGGTTGTTACTTAATTGATAATGTTTTATTAGTTAGTGGCTTACAACATAATTTGTTGAATGTAAGTCAATTGTGTGACAAAGGTAATAAAGTTACCTTTGATCCTAGGGAATAACGAGTCACCATATTAGTGGATGATGAGGTTATTTTCAAGGGTGAAAGGAAAGACAATACCTACTCAATTGACTTACACAATTTGGCTAACCAATCTTTTAAGTGTCTTATGTCTTTGAGCAATAAAGCTTGGTTGTGGCAGAGAAGGCTTAAACATGTAAACATGGATCTTCTTCAAAACCTATATAAAGGAAAGTTGGTGGAAGGCCTTCCCAAGCTAAATTTCACTAAAGACAAGA
>CATIWR010461785.1:0-23270 GCA_949677035.1 Omphalea diandra | reverse complement strand
CATTACAAGCTCAGAAGTATAAGCTGGTTCCTTGCCAAATATAGCCAATGAATCACTAGCAGCTTGTGCTATAGCAGAGAACACTAGCTGCGAGAGTGCAGCAGTATATGCTCCTCCATATGATGTGCTTGATGGACGAAGACTTTGCATGTTATATAGATATCTCTGGTGATATGCATTGAGAAGTAAATTATGAGCACTAGGGCCATCCCCAAGCTTTTTAAGAGCTGATATGGCTGCACAAAGTTCACTACCTCAGGTGGAAGGTTGGCAAGCAGGTTCACCAAGCTGATCAGCTAACTTTTGACGGCACTCCACAAGAGCTGTCTGCAATGACCCAAGTACATCAGGAGTTAATGATTTTGTTTCTTTTGCTTCAGATGCTACATGTTCTCCTTCATCAAGGGCTGCTAAAGCTTCATCCACTCTTCTCTCAGCCAACAAAACATCAAGGAGATCAGGAAATTCAATTAACCACTTCTCCAGTTCAGAAGGTTCACAATCTTCAATATTTAGTGCCCCATTCACTGTAGAAGCTTCTGATGCTTTTGGAGATGCCAAATCAGTGTTAACTCCCTTGGCTAAACCATGAATTAAAGTAGCCTGAGTAGACAGAAGGTTTCTGATGGATGAAAGCTCCCCCTCTAAATCTGATATCTCATTTGAAGTGCTTTAAGCAAAGAACAAAGATCTTTTAAATTCAAAAATGACTAATCAATAAAGGGTTTTAAGGAAAAGGGTTTTAAGGAAAGGGGATAGTATAAACATCTATATTGCTTCCAAATCACTTTAACGTGGGATTTGGTTTGACTCATGCAAGGTGCAACACTGTAGAGAGGAATAAAAAATTGCAGAATTTACTTTGCATATGAATCTTACATTTGGAATCCGAATTTTAATAATGGAATAGAATTACTGAATTTATTTGGTTCACATAATATTGCTTTCTCAAATTTACAACCCAAAAAAGTTGTTTTAGTTTTCATATTCCCAGAAATGTATTACTAGTGTGCTTGGTTCACAATATTAATGATTTTGAGTTTGTTTTTGCGTTTTATATTAAAATCATGAAAATAATTAGAGAGGTAATCAGACTCATGTTAAATAGCTCTTATTTATTGTTATAGCTTCACTTAGAAGATCTTTAACAAAAATGTATTTCTACATTTTAAGTAGAAATAGAGCATTTTCAATTATAATCACTTCTTTGCAATTATCATAGGGTCCACGAACTTCTGAATTTGTAGCAATTTAATGATATTCAGTTTCTATCACTAGCGCATGTACTAGTGACATGCCTTGCCAATAATTTTTTATGCTAACTGGGACAAGATTTAGCTTAAGGAGATACAAATATCTTGGTTAAGTTAGTTCTTGGAAAGGCAATATAAAGTTGTTGAACTAACACCCCCTATGTTGGGTTGGACAAGGGAAGTAAGCAAAAATCTACAAAGGATACCAAAATGATGTTTTATTGGAAGGGATCTAAACAAACAATCCTGAAGCAACAAAGAGGGATATGAGAGGGGGGCTTGGAGTTATGGTTTTTGGAAATCGAAACAAGGAAAATTCGTCTTGGAGTTGCTTTGGCTTATGGTCTAGTCCAAGGAAAAAACTACTTGATGAACAGAGAACAACACCTGACTAAGTTTACAAGTGATGAAATAGTAGTCAAATACATGTCTTCCTCGCAAGAAGAGATAATTGAGCTATTTATAAGAAATGAAATTCATACCAGGAATCGTGCTCACTACCTCACATAACCTAAAGATCTTGCATATGAATATCAAGAGATGGACAAGAAATAAGAACTTGGCACCCAAGAACATGATGGCGAATTTAACAGTAGAAAAAGTAGTGACAATTGAGAATGAGCTCTTAAAACATTGAACATAAAACTTTGCCATCAAGGCAAATACCATGTGGATTGAGATGGTGGATATAAAAAAGCAGACATGAAGGTTGAGAGAAAACAAACCACACTCAAAAAAGGCTATCTAAATGTGAGTTGCAAAGAAGAATAAAATGAAATGCCACAAAAGGCTACCTAAATCCAAGAATAGACATGCTTATGAACAATACAAACTTTAAGAAGGAAGAGAAAAGAAGCCACTAAATGAGGCTAGAGCAAAGTCCTTTAAGTAGACTTTTGAAAAGCTTAATACACAATAAAAAGAGACAACAACTAAGCAATGATATGGGGAAATAAATGATTAAGTGACTAAAGATAATATTTCTTTTCTTATCATCATTTCCTCATAGAATTTTGGCAAAAACATATATATGCAATGCATTTCATGTTATTGCACTAACAGATTCCTTTGTATCACTTTCTTGCCTGATGTGGAAAAAGAATGGTAGTTAAGAAATAGAATAATCTTTGATAAAAATCTTATAATAGAATAATAGAACTAACAAGGACTGAAATTACTCTTCCTCAAACAACCTATATGACTCGAAACACTAATCAAAGCATTGTAATCTTTGCACTCCTTGTTTGTTCGTTTATAACCGTCCTCACCATCACCATAAAATCATCAGAATTAATAAAATTGATAATGCAATAGAGAAAATCAACTAAAGAGCCAGAATGTACCAAAGATTGAAATGAACCAAATACAGTATTAGACCACAGCTTCAATTGTCATTTCATTAGAGCAGTAAACGTATTTAAAGCCATATACTCAGCAAGCACTCACCGTATAAAAGCTGCATAATTAGCATACACACTCTTACGCATTTCTTCAGCAGAGGCTCTCTTCAAATCCAAATGATACGAACATAATTGCCTTGTTTCCTGTAACCGCACATAAAATAATAATAGTTTTAAAAAGAAGAAGAAGAAATGTATAGTATTGAGTACTTAGCCACCTTGTCGTTAAGAGAGCATTTGGACTGAACATAAGCATCGGCATCGAACTTATCGGACTGGAACGTCATCAGACCTTCTTCTAGTTTCGTTTCGTTCTCCTTAGCCAAAGTTCCCCTCGACCGACTCATTTTTACTGACGCCATTCCTCTTTCTTCCTATTTTCCGATTTCAGATCAGATCAGAAATATTTCAAGAGAATTTTCGATTTCTAGTTGAAATCTGAAGCTGGAAAAGAAGAAGATGTGAGTTTGGTGAACAGAACAATGATTTCTCATTTCGTCTTGCGACAGCACGGCTCTGTCTTTCTCCCATTTTAATTTTCCCGGTCAAAAAAAAAAAAACGTAAGAGCTAAAAACGAAAAGGTCGAGAGCCCAACTCTCTTACTTTGAGCCAAGGTTCTCTGTCTGTTTTTTTTTTTTTTTCTCTTCCCCCCTCGACCGCAAATTATATGATAAACCCATGACCATATTGCTTATGAACTCACGACCAAATTTTTCATACCATTAAATATCACATGTACCACTTATAAACATTAATCATAATATTTGGCACTATACTACATGTACATTGATATTGATTTACATATACATTAATATTAAACTACATATACATTAGAATACATAAATAAATCAATAAAAGAATAATGTAGTTTAAAACTAATTGACCAATATGCATACATGAGTAATGCATATTAATAAAACTTTTTAGAATTTGTTACTTATTGCTAGAGTACCACTTCAAAACTAATTTATTTTTTATTAATCTATTTTATAAATTTTAATGTGTATACAGTTTAACACTAATATATATACAGTTAAAAATTAATATACATATAATTTCATATCAATATACATGTAGTTTAAAACTAATATACATGTATTTTAAAAAAATGCAGTTCAACACTATTTGACCAATAATATGCAGGAACAACGTATATCAACAAAATTTTTTAGAGTTTTTATATTGTTGTTAGAGTGTCAATTCAAAATTAATGTACTTTTTATTAAGCTATTTTATGGATTTCAATATGCACGTAGTTCAACATAAATATATATGTAGTTCAATGTCAATGTACATGTAGTTTATAGTTCAACACAAATATATATACAGTTCAATGTCAATGTACATATAGTTTAATACTAATATATATACAGTTAAAGAATAATGCTTCAAAACTAATAGAACAATGGACATACAAGAACAACATATATCAACAAAGAATTTTTAGAATTTGTATATTGTTGTTAGAGTATCAATTCAAAACTAATGTATTTTTCATTAATTTATTTTATGAATTTTAATGTATATGTAGTTCAATACCAATACACATATAGTTAAAAATCAATGTACATGCAATTTAACACTAATGTACATACAATTCTTTAAAAAAAAATTACACGTGTGACATGTAAATAAAATGGTGCATATTAATCTAGGTTCATGTTGCAACATATACCTTGGTCCATGACATACATACCCCTTCAACACTTTTTATCTATGGAGATTCTTCATCTTTGATCAGTCAAAGAATATATTACTAAAAAAATAGAACTAAACATGATTTTTAAATATATTTTAATACATTACTTTTTGAGTTTATTATTTATTCATATTTGGAGTCTTTAAATTTTTTTAATTAGACTAGTAATATCTAAAATTAATTTTTAATTCTAACTAGAATAACACTTTTTATTTTTTATATTATCTAAATCTAATTTTTGAAAGTAATATAAAAATTGTTTCTTGTATTCTTTTATTAATAAATTTTGAAGTAATAAAAATTAAATTTGAATTTTTAAGAAACTTGAGAAAAAATTGAAAATAACTAAATTTTCTATCTAGAAAATTTTTTATACTTTCTTTCAACCTAAAAAAATATTTAAAAATCAAATACTTACTATCTAATTATTTTTAATAATTAATTCAAATAATATAAATTTTTAGGTTTAACTTAGGTCTAGTATAGATTTAATTTATTATCAAACTATTTAGATCTAATTTTTTATCAAGCAATATAAACATTAAATTTTTATATTCTTTAATAAATGATTTTTAATTTTGAAAATAGCAAAGTAATTTTAATAATTTTAAAATTTTAAAAGAAAATTAAAATCAACTACATTTTTTCAATCTAGAAAATTTTATTAAAATCAAAATATAATTTTCTTTCAGCATTTTATTTATCGAATATTTAATATCAAATCATTCCCAATAGTTAATTTGAAAATATAGATTTATAATGTAAATAATATTTTTTAATTTGATTATAATAGTGATGTTGTATATAGTAATACTAAAATTTATAAATTTATGTTATTTGAATTAATGATTGAGAATGATTAAATACTAAGTATTTGACAAATGAAGAGAATGAAAAAATTATGTTTTGATTCTTAGTAAATTAAAAGAAATATTATATTATTTGGATTGAAAGAAAGAGGTAAAAAATTTCGAGATTGAAAATTTTAATTCATTTGTTTTTCTTAAGTTTTTTTAAAATTTCTAAATTTGATTTTTATTATCTCAGGAATTATAAATTATTTTTTATTAGTATAAAATATAAAATATTATTTATATTGCTTGATTAAAAAAATATATATAAATAACTTGAATAACAAAAATATCATTCTAATTAGAATCATAAGCTAATTTTGAATCTAATTAGATCAATTTAAAAGGTTGAGGGACTTGAAATCTAGTTACAGGATAAATTTGAAAGAAAAGTTAAATTTATTCGTTTTATTGATAAGAAACAAAAATTGAGATATCTAAGGTAGAGAAGAGACTTTTGCAATTCATTTTTTTGCATTCCCATCACATTTTGGAGGATTGATTCATAGCCAAGTGCACCTGAAACATTCAGAAGCATCCCAGTATCCCATTTCTCTCTTCTCTTCTCCTTTTCTTTAATTTCCCTTTTATTTTTGAAAACCCAATATTAGTGAGCTATATAAACTTCTAATGGTCTATACAGACCGCTCAAAAGGTTATACAGACTAGCTAATGGTCTGTACAGCCCCTCTTTGTTTGAGGATAGGTTGCAAATTTTCCTTCTTTCTTCATTTGGTTCTTTTTGTTTTTGTGCTTCATTTTAGTGTTTTGGGAGCTCTTTTGACAAAATAGGGGTAGGTTCTCATAACCCTGGACCCCCTATTGATTCAAAACCATGGTGCAAGTACCAAGCTTGAGTTATGCATTGTGATTTTCAAATTCTAAATTTTCTTTCTTTTTTTTTTTTTTTGCTTTATATGTTTAGTTGTGATTCATTTTCTATCTTAATGTTTTTGACCATGACTAAGTGAGGGGTTCTTCTTCCCTATGATCTTCATAGTCTCATTTTTCCATTATCGTTTTGACTATGGTTATGTTTAAAGCATTATCACCATTGAAAGGGAGTAGTTAGCTTTTTAGTTAATCCCTTCCATTCACTTTTTTCTAATGGTCACATGGTTAGAGTTGTGCTCTATTTGTTGTTAGTATTGTCGTATGATCTATGAGATGTTGGGGTAATTAAATGATTATTTGAAGACTTAGAAGCATGACTAGTTTCTTGAGTTTGAGATATCGTGAGTTCTTAATTTACATATCTTATTTCATTTACTTTGATGATGTTTTCCTTTTTGTTAGTGACTAACTTGTGTGCTTTCTTCAGTGTAGGTGCTTATTTGACGTTGACCATGAATGATGGTCTTGATGATCATTATTTTGAATGTCGATTACACATGATAATCTTAAGTAATTGCATTTAATTTTGAAATTGTTTTGATAAATTACATCACTCAATATCTAATCATAATACAATATAATTGAATACAGATTTTTTACAATGCTTTATACAATATCAATGGAGACTTTATGAAGATATTTTGTTAAGGATTCAACACCAACATTATTAAGATATATTACTATAGTAATAGAGATTTGTTAAAGTATGCAAGGCGCTTGTTTTGGCTTGGTAGGATAATTTTCATGCCTTCAAGTAATTCTAACTATAATGCTTTAATTGTTGAACCATTAGGTTCCAAGTCTTGTTTTAATTATCACAAACATATCTATCACTAACTTTAGTCCAAGTTATCTGTGTTAATTCTTGCAAGTACATCAATTTGTTGAGCTGGATAAAGAGTTATGATTGGAAACTTTAGGCATTAAGAGAGTAAAGATCAAGCAAACTAAACTTGACAATCGAACAAGTATTGCCATTATCCAACAGGAGTTGTGACTCTAGCAACAGACGTTGAAGAAACTCAACAGGCATTGGACAATCACCCTAGCATGAGTAAAGTCTTGTAGATCTCACAACAGATGTTATTCTCTATTATAACAAGTGTTAGATAACTCAAATACATGAGTTATGCACATAAAACTTAGCAATGGGCATTACAGTTTCATAATGGGCATTATTCTTGATCTCACAATAGGCATTGTAATTTCACAATGGGCATTGTTTTTGATCTCACACTAGGCGTTGTATTTTTGCAATAGGTATTGGAACAAGTGACTTGAATTAAGCAAAACTCTCAACATCTTGAAACTGGCGTTGGAAAAGCTCCCTAGTTTAGGCTAAAGTTTCTGGACCCTTTAACGAAGCACACTCAATAACGTAACAGACATTAAAGATGTCAAACAAGCATTAAAAGTTCACCAACAACTGTTGAAGTACTGTTGAAGATCTTGAAAAATAAAGCATCAAGTTCTCACCTTTTTAGAAATCTACAATAGGCATTGTTCATTCTTCAACAGGGATTAATGTTGAAGCCCAACAAGTGTTGAGAATATCCAATAGCCATTGCAGTTAGTTGTATAAACAAATGAGAAAGTCAAAGGAGAAGTGTTAAAACAAACTTTTTTATAACAGTTAGTCCCAATGGGCATTTCATTAGTACGAACGATCATCGAAGTTGTATTTTGCTTAACAACCACCCTTTTTCATGAAATCGATGATGGTTGATGACTCAACAATAAGCGTAGAGAATTTCCAACAGGCGTTGATTATCTTCAACTATAATATCAAGTGACAGGTTTCTTACTAATGGCTAGTTCTTTATTTCAACCTATGAAAGGATCCACTCTCAATAGAAATAAAAAGAGAATTGTTCCATTAAGTGAGTATTTTATTGTGAAAGTTATTTTTAAATCAAAAGGGCAAACCAAGAGTGATCTAACCATCAAGATAAATTTATTATTTAAAGCTAGCAAGTGTTATCTTCAAAATAGAGTTTGAAGAATAAGCTTTCTAGTTGTTCTCTTATTACTCTCAACAAGAAAAAGCATACTTTGTGATAGTACTTTAAAGTGTTTTACTATTTGAGTAAGAGATTCATTCTCATCTTTAAAGTTGCATTTTGTTTTAGGAAACCCTTAGTTGGGAGATCTTAAAAACCATACTTTATGAAAGGTTTAAGGTAGTACTTGAAAACTATTTTCGGATAACGTTTTAGTAACACCTGTAAGTCTAATTGTAATGACTTGGTAGTGATCGAAAACTACTATTATGAAGGTTGTTGATAACACATTAAGCTATCTAGATAGTGAAGGCTCCAGTGGGAATAACAGTGGAGAGGACGTAGGCAAGTTATGTTGAACCTCTATAAATCTTGTGTCTTGATTCTTCATACATTTTCGCACTTAGTTTTTATTTTTAATTACTTTTCATTACCCTATTCAACCCCCTTTAAGGAATCAAGGGGTAATAATTGGTATCAGAGTCTGTCTCTTCATCAAAGCTTAAGTGCTTAGAGCAAAGATCATGGCAAGTCATAAAGAATCACAATCCATCCACAAGCCTCTATTCTTCAAGAAAGATGACTATGGTTACTGAAAGAATCGTATGGAGATCTTCATTTATAGTGAAACCATTAACCTTTGAGACATTGTTGAGGAAGAAAGAGAAGTTCCAATGAAACTAATTGGAAAATTTCTAGTATTAAAGCCTAAAAGTGAGTGGAGTGCTGAAGAAAAGAAAACAAATCTCAAGAATTAAAAAGCAATGCATTTTCTCTTATATGCAATCCATAAATCTCAGTATGCTAAGTTGCAAATGTGCACATCAACTAAAGAAATATGGGACACATTGCAAACTCATCATTAAGGAACTAGCAAAGTAAAGAAGAAAAAAATACAAAAGCACACATACTTGTATAAAACTTTTATATACCAACTTGGTGAAACTATTACTAAGATGCACAATAGATTTATAGACATTATGGGGATTCTCAAAACTCTAGGAAAGTCCTACTCAAATGAGGACATGATAGCAAAAATTTTGAAAACACTTCCCAAAGATAAGTGGGATGCTAAAAAGACAGCCATAGAGAAAGCCAATAAGTTGGAAGCACTCTCACTTGATGAACTTATGGGAAAGCTATTGGCTCATGAAATAACTCTTGAAAAGCTAGCTCAAAACACATGAATGAGAAAGAAAGACTTGGCATTTAAAGCTAAAAGGTACATTCTAAATCTCCATCTACTTCTTATTTACTAACATCTTCTTCTTCTAGTGATGATGAAGATAGTGGTGAAGATGAACATTTTTCCTTTATCACTGATCAAGTAAAGATGTTCCTCTCAAATAAAAAAAGGTAGGAAGCCAATGAGATACAAGAAAAGAGGTAGCAAGAGTCAACTCATCTACTATAGATGCAACGAGAAAAGACACATAAAATCATATTGTCCTAAGATTAAGAAAAACAAGTTCTCTCTCAGAAAACACACCTCCAAGAAAGAAAAGGAAGTGTATAAAGCCACCTGGGATTACACTAATGATTATGAACCTGATAAAGATGAGACAAGAAAGGAACTCACCTTTTTTTGTCTTATAGCAATAGAAGAGCAATCAAATGAATCCTTAAGTGAACACTCTTCCAACAGTGACAATGACAGTGATGGTGACAAAAAGGTAACTTGTTTTAACTCATATTCTATATATGAATTGTATTCTACAATCATCAAATTCACTATGAAATTTGAGACTCTCAAATCCAACATCTCCCCTCTTAAAAAAAGAGAACAAATCTTTAAAGATTATGTTAAAGGTCAAGAAACTCTAGCTAAGGAGGTTGAGTCTCTCAAAAGAAAAGTCTCAACAAGTTCATGAAAGGAAAGAAAAAGTTAGACACCATGCTTGAGGTTCAAAGGAGCCCATCCATCAAGCATGAGTTAGGCTACAATGCCTCTACTTCAATGGCTCCCTCCACTTCTCAAACAATCTTTGTTAGGGCTAAAGAGAATAATGCTTATAACCATTTTATGAAGCAAAAGGTTTCCAAAAAGGGAAACACCACTAATAATGGCTCAAAAAAGAAGTCTCACCACAATCACAGCTATTGAGAAAAGCTCCATATAGAGCAAATTATGTTTACATGTATCACTCTTATAAGCCTAAGAGGCAAGGTGTGCAAAGACACAGAAATTGGTATAACCATTGGTATAGACATACACAACACAAGAAAGTTCCTCATGTAAGAAATACTCCGAGACACATTACTCAAAAGAGTTATAAGTACAAGAGACACTACATGTTTGTATCACTTAAAAGTACGACACTAGCTCACTTTGATGGTAATTGTTTTTACTGTGGTATATATGAGCACCTTATCTATCATTATCATTCTATAAGACATGATGAGCAGTTGGCAAAAGCTAAGACCCATGAAAGTTTGGGTACCTAAGATATAACTCTCCTTGTTTTAGAAATGTGCTTGAAGTCCCAAATTAGAGAATAAGAGTGGTATCTTGATAGTGGATGTTCAAAGCACATGGCAGAAGAAAGGAAGTTCTTTTCACAATTGGAAAAGACTGAAGGTATTAGAAACGTGCCTTTTGGAGACAATGACAAAGCCAAAATTATTGGCATAAGTAAAGTTGGTAAGGATGATCACTCACCTATCATTGATAAAGTATTGCTTGTTGAGGGACGCAAGTACAACTTGCTAAGTGTTACTTAGTTGTGTGACAAAGGCCTTAGAGTTATGTTTGAGCCATAAGTATGTTATGTATCAAAGATGAATGACAATACAATTTTATTTATTAGTAGAAGAGTTCATACTATCTATGTGATTTATTTAAACTCTCTTGTTAACCATAATGCAAAGTGTTTAGTTTCAACAGTTGATGAAGGTAAAACTTGGTATAGAAGGCAGGACACGCTAGTATGGAACTCCTCAATAAGCTAAAATAAGAAACTTAGTTACAGGTCTACCTAAAATCAAGTTCGTAAAAGAAGGAGTTTGTGAAGCATGCCAAAGAGGTAAACAAATTAAATTCTTATTTAAAGCTAAGAATAAGCTAAGTTCATCTAGACCATTGCAATTACTTCACATGGATCTATTTGGCTTCACAAGAGTATCTAGTTTGGAAGGCATGCATTATGCATTTTTCATAATAGATGATTACTTTAGATATACTTGGGTATTATTTTTCCCTCATAAGGATTCTTGTTTTAATGTTTTTAAGGTCTTTTCAAAGAGAATTCAAAACTAAAAGGATTTGAAAATCTCTTTTATTAGAAGTGATCATGGAGAAGAATTTAATAATGCTAAGTTTCATAAATTTGTGATGAGTATGATATTTCACACAACCTTTCACCTCCTAGAACAACATAACATAATGGTGTGGTGGAAAGGAAGAATAAAACTCTTCAAGAAATGGCTAAATCCATGTTGAATGAGTACAAACTTCTTAAGTACTTTTGGGCTGAAGCTATAAACACTTCTTGTTATGTCTTAAATAAAGTCTTGGTAAGACCCTTGTTAAAGAAAACTCTCTATGAGTTATGGAACAATAAAAAGCCCAAAATTGCATACTTTAGAGTTTTTGATTACAAATGTTTCATTCTAAACACTAAAGACAACCTTAGCAAGTTTGACTCTAAATCGAATGAAGGAATTTTCCTTGGATACTTTACTACTAGTAAAGGGTATAGAGTCTTCAACAAAGGAACACTTATTGTAGATGAGTCTATGCATGTTGTATTTGATGAATCTAACTACACTTTTTCAAGAAAAGAAGAAGATGTTGATGATCTTGCAGGTCCTATGAGTGAGTTAAACATTGGAGAAGAAGGAAAACATGTGGATAAGCCACAAGACATGAGGAATGAAGGAAATAAAGATCTACCTCCTCCGAAATGAAGACCCACCTCCTCTAAAATGAAGACAAACTTAGCTAGAAAGGTACTAGATTTTCAAGAAAGATCATACAAGAGATCTTATCATTGGTAATCCATCAAGTCCGATAACAATTAGATCATCTTTTAGAAATGCATGTACAAATCTTGCTTTTGTATCCCTTATTGAGCCTAAGACCATAGATAAGGCCATTAAAGATAAACATTGGGTTCTTGCTATGCAAGAAGAACTCAATCAATTTAAGAGAAACCAAGTGTGGACCTTAGTTCTTAGACCTCATAATCATTCCATTATTGAAACTAAATAGGTCTACAGAAATAAACTTAATGAACGTGGAATCATTATTAGGAATAAGGCTCAGTTAATAGCCAAAAGCTATAACCAATAAGAAGGGATTGACTTTGATGAGACCTTTGCACTTGTAGCTAGACTTAGAGCGATTAGAATTCTCCTTTCATTTTTATCTCACATGAATTTTAAGTTATATCAAAGGGATGTTAAGAGTGTTTTTCTCAATGGGTATATTTAAGAGGAAGTTTTTGTTGACCAACCTCCTAATTTTAAAAGCCATTGCTCATTTCAAGCTCACCAAAGCCCTATATTGCTTGAAGCAAGCTCTAAGAGCTTGGCATGAGAGGTTGAACAACTTTATAGTAGAGAAAGGTTTCTCAAAATGTTTAATGGACACAACTCTCTTTTGTAACTAAAAGAATGGGGACTTATTATTAATGTAAATATATGTAGATGATATCATATTTGATGCTACTAATGTTTGCTTATGTGAAGATTTTTTTAAAGTAATGAAGAATGAGTTTGAAATGAGCATGATGGGAGAACTCAAATTGTTTCTTGGATTACAAATCAAGCAAGGAAAGGAAGGACTCTTAATCAACCAAACTAAATATACAAAGGAACTAATTGGCATGGACAACAATAAACATTGTAAAACATAAATGAGCACCAAATCAATATAAGCATGGATGAGCATGGTAAGAATGTGGACTAAAAGCTATATAGAGGTATGATCGGTAGTTTACTCTATCTCATAGCCTCTAAACTTGCAATTATGTTTAATGTTTGCTTATGTGTTAGATATCAATCTAATCTTAAAGTGACTCATTTGCTTGTTATGAAACACATACTTAAAAATCTTATGGGTACTTCGAACATAGGACTTTAGTATCCTAAAAGTTCTTTATTTGAATTGAATACGTCTTCTGATGCTGAATTTGTTGGGTGTACCTTAGATAAAAATAATACTTCAAGCATATGTCAATTACTTGGTCAATGTTTAGTGTCTTAGAATAGCAAAAAGCAAAATTCATTTATTTTATTAACTGCAGAAGCTGAATATGTGGTAGTTAGGCTTTGTTGTGTACAAATCCTATGGATGAAATAATAACTTCCTATAAATCAAGTTTCCATTAAGTATGATAACACTAGTGCTATAAATTTGTCCAAAAATCACATTCAACATTTTAGAAGGAAGCATATAGACATAAGACATCACTTTCTTAGGGATCATATGAATATTGGCAATATTATGTTATAATTTATTGATACTAACCATCAATTGGTAGATATTTTTACTAAAACTCTTTGTGATAAAAAGATGCAATTCATCAAAAGAGAACTTGGTATGATTGATGAAAATACCTTAAAATAAATTCAAATAGGTTCTTCTCCTTCTCAATCTATTTATGGTCATTATTATGTTGATACTTGATCATTGTTGCTTAAATTGATCACCATTAAAGTCTTTAGATTCAATAGCTAAAGATTTTAATTATGTATGATGTTAATTAAACTGTCCATATGTTAGTTGAATTCATGATTATTTCATTGAATTTGATTAATAATATTTATCAGCTAAGTTTTCAAAATGGTTATAACTTTGAAAAATTAGTTTTAAACTGAGATTTGAATATAGTCAATGGTCGTTACATTTCTCCCAACAATCGTTGTGTTACTTGAGTTTTTCATTTTGATTCTGTTGGTCTCCATAATCGTTGCAAATCTCTAATAATCATTGTTATCACCCAATGGTCGTTGCGAACCAGCCACTATCGTTGACTAAGGAACACTTGCAACAACAAGTTAAAGGTGATGTCCAATAGTCGTTGAACACTCCCAATAATCTTTTTTTTTTAAAAAAAAATAGCTTATTGAACTTCTATTTAAACCCCCTCAAACCCTAAAATCATTTTACTTTCTACTTTGCTTTGCTTGCTTCTCATCTTTCTCAATTTTTATTATAAATTTCCTTGCATCTAACACTTATTCACACATTCAAATGACACCCAAACCACATTCTACTAAGAGATACAAACAACCAGCTAGAAAGAACCCTCAATCTTCTTACTTTGGCCGTAAAACTAAAGAAAATTCAGAATTAATGATAGTTCAGTAGAAGAAGAGAGCTGGAAAACCCTCTATAACCCAACAACAAACTAAGAAATCCAAAACTGTCCAAGATTCAAAGGGAAAAGGGAAGGCCACTGAAACAGAGCACACTTTTATACCTATAACTTTTCCTTTGGTTTAGCAATTTCATCTCAAAAATTAAAAAGATAAGGAATTCGCTCTAAAATTATTAAAGAGACATCTTGGAGGTAGGAAATTCTTAGAGTGGAATGACCTACAAAGGTATGGGCTAACAGAAAAAGTCAAAGAGTTAATGGTTGGGATTGGATGGGAGCTATTTTGCCATCTCAGAGAACCCTCATATCTGGAGTTGATAGTGGAATTTTAAACAACCTTAGAGATGTTAGGCAGTGATTATGAAGCATATGTATATGCTTAAGAAGGCACAATAAAGTTTAGGCTATTTGGGAAGAAGTGCACACTTAGACCAAATGCCTTGGGTAAGTGCTTAAATGCTACCAATACCGGTTTGACAGAGCCTCCTCCAACATTCAAAATTAAAGTTAATCAATTTTGAATTCAATTTTGAAAATCAATCACTGATGGAAAAAAAAAAAAAAAACAACTACAACATCATCAACAACAAGGCTTTTAAGATCAAAAGCTAAGCCTTAAGAATTGCACATAGATTCATTTCCTGAAACATAAATGGAAGAGGCCACTTAAATGGCAACAACACCATAACAAATCTCTTCTACCTCTGGTGCATGAAGAACAAATAAAAGGTGAATACACCCTTGCACTTGATGTAGAGAATAGAATATCAAATGGATAAGGCAAACTAATTTGTGATGGGTCATTACATCACAAAGATTGCAAAGTTTGTAAAAGCAACCCTCCAAATTGAAAAAGAGCTTGAAGAAGCCAATATAAAGTTGGGAAAGCTACCTCACAATGAGCCCATTTGTGAAAAAATGTTACACAACATAGGGATCCTGCAAAGACTGGACACTGGGTTGATAAATTGGGTACTTGAGGAATGGGAAGCTCCTCAAGAATAAGAGGGAAATGAAGATGTTGAATAGGCTATCAAGGCAAGGGTGACAACAGTTGCAAGAATTGGCACAAGAGCACTTATTATAACTGCTCCAACCTTTACTCCCATTGAGCAAACGATGCTTCAACAACTAGAAGTCCTTATTGTTGCAATAAGGAAAGTTAAGTCATCTACTACCTCTCTACACCAGAAGGTTTACAAACTTTAAAGAGAGATGAAAGACATCAACTAAACACTGAATTAGATAGTAAAAGGGTTGAATCTGCAACAGGGGGTCTAAGTACTAAAGAGCAACAAGAAGTTCCACTTGAGATGAGTCAAAATCCTAAAGATCCTCCTTCGAAGGAACCAAATGCAACAAATAACCACAAAGAGTCTAAAGAATCCTTACAGTCCTCAGAGCCAAAACCTATCTAACCCTCTAAAACCTCACCTCCTCATGATGCATAGTTTGTTTTATTTCTTTTTATTTTTGTCCTTGTTTCCAACAATAGTTGATGTATTGGACAACATTCCTTTTACAATGAAAAGTTAACTCTTTTTCTATATTCCCTATCTATATGCTCCATATTCCCTTGCTATTGATGTTTGATTTTTTTTTTTTTTATAATGACAAAGAGGGAAAAACCCATGTTACAGGGGGAGTTTGGACAAATGATATGTTTAAGGGGAAGTTAGTAATTGATCACTTTATATGATGAACACCTATTATTTATGTAAGATTGATTAACTTTGATAGATTATTTGTCATCATCAAATGGGGGAAAATGTTGAACTTTAGGTTTCAAGTTTTTTTTTTATGATCACAAACATACCTATGAGCTAACATTTGCCCAAGTTGTTTATGTTAATTCTTGCAGGTACATCAATCTGTTAAACTATGATGATTGGAGAAAGAGTTATGATTGAAAACTCTAACTTTAAGAGAGTAAAGATCAAGCAAACTAAGCTTGACATTCTAACAGGTGTTGCCATTATCCAACAAGAGTTGTGACTCCGGTAACGGACGTTAAAGGAACTCAATAGGCATTAGAGAATCACCTTAGCATGAGCAAAGTCTTCTAAATCTCACAATAAACATTGTTCTCTATCACAAAAAACATTGGATAACTCAAACACCTGAGTTATGCACATTGAACTTAGCAACAAATGTTGTTCTTGATCTCATAATAAGCATTGTATTTTCGCAACAAGTGTTAAACTAAGTGACTTGAATTAAGCAAAACTCTTAAAATCTTGAAACGAGAGTTGGAAAAGCTCCTTAAATTAAGATAAAAATTTTTAGACCCTCTAACGAGGCATATTTAATAACACAATAGGTATTAAGAATGTCTAACGGGCATTAGAAATTCACCAATAGTTGTTGAAGTACTGTTAAAGATCTTGGAAAATAAAGCATCAAGTTCACACCTTTCGAATCTATAATGGGCATTGTTCATACTTCAATAACGATTAATATTGAAATCGAACAGACATTAAAAATATCCAACAACCATTAAAGTTAGTTGTATAAACAAATGAGAAAGTCAAAAGAGGTGCATTAAGACAAACTTCTTCTAATAGCTAGTCCTAACCGGTGTTTCGTTAGTACCAATGATCGTTGAAGTCGTGTTTTGCCTAACAACCACCCATTTTCATGAAATTAATTATGGTTGATGACTCAACAATATGCGTGGAGAATTCTCAATGGGCATTGATTATTTTCAGTTATAATATGAAGTGACAATTTTCTTTCTAATGATTAGTTCTTTATTTCAACCTATAAAAGGATTCGCTCTCAACAGAAACAAAGAGAGAATTATTCCATTAAGCGAGTATTTTATTATGAAAGTTATTTTTAAATAAAAAGGGTGAACCAAGAATGCTCTTGCAATAAAGAGAAGTTCATTGTTTAAAGCTTGCAAGTGTTATCTTCAAAACAGAGCTTGAAAAACAAGCTTTCTAGATATTTTTTCAATACTCTCAACAAGATCAAACATACTTTATGTACTTTAAAGTTGAGTGAGGGAGTTATCCTCATTTTTAAAGTTGTATTTTATTTCAGAAAACCCTTGGTTAGAAGATCTTAAAAACCATAATTTATGAAAGGTTTAAGGTGGTACCTAAAAACCATTTTGAGATAAGGTTTTAGTAGCACCTATAAGTCTATTTGCAACTACTTGGTAGTGCCCGAAAACTACTATTGTAACGGTTGTTGATAGCACCTTAAGCTATCTAGATAGTGAAGGATCTAATGGGAATACTAAAGGAGATGACAGAGGCAAGTTATGTCGAACCTCTATAAATCTTATGTTTTTATTTTTCATACATTTTCACACTTAATTTTTATTTTTAATTACTTATCATTGTCTTATTCAACCCCCTTCTGGGGCACCAAAGGATAATATTAATTACATAAAAAAATGAATAAGTTATATGTAATGTAAAAAATTTTACATATTTTTTATCTCGATACGCAACTATATAGTTACATAATAAAATGAACAATTTACAAGTAATATGAAAAATTTACACATTTTCCATCTCAATATATAGTTTTCAATATAAAAAAGTTGCATACAAATATTGATAAAATCACATATAAATATTGATGAAATTACATAGTAAGGCACTAAAATAACTTTTGAGACACTCATATGTGAGACACTTTAGAATTCCTTAAGTAATTGTTTGCTTAATACCTTTTTATTTCATAAAGATAGCCTTATCAGATTTTTTTTCTTGCCTTTCATTTTGAAAAAACTTGCATTTCTGAAAAGAATTCCTTCTTGAGTGATGCCCTTAAATCTGAAATAGTACTTTTTCTTTTTGGATGGACAATAGTATTCTTTTGGATTTCCATATTTAATCAAAAGATTTGGGTGGTAGTAAGATAGTTTGAGAGCAAGATTTTTGAATGGCTCATTAATTTGATAATAAGATTTTTATGCTCAAAAAGGCATTCCAACATTTGGAGCATGATCTAATAGATTTCTTCAAGATAAAAATCATTGGCTTTCTTATCTTTCTATTGAATTGGGTTAGTCAAAGATGTGGAAAGAGTTTCTAAAAGGGAAAGTATAAAAGCTTGCTTGAAGTCTAGACTATTGAATCCTTATAAATGATAGAACTTTTGACATACATTGAAAATACAAATTCAAATCTTTTTTTTTTTTTGAAAGAATAACATTTTATCTTGAGATGGTTCTCGTGGATGATCTCAATATAATCTTGAACATGTCCTTTGAACTTCAATTACCTAGAGAAAAATTGTAACTGTTTTAGCATCAAATAATTTAAATTTACTATATTCACTAAAATGAAAAATATCAATCATACAATTTTTCAATTAGTTTAGACACAAATTCTCCTAAAACAATCTCTAAATCACCTTATTGATAAGAGTCTTGTTAGAAATCACCCTTGAGAATGAGAGTGAATAAGTGTAGTAACAAACGAGGAAAGCTTGGATGAGTTTATAGAACTTTCTAGGTGGGAACTTGAAAAGTGGAATTAGAACTTAGAAAAGATGCGACTCTTCATGTTCTTTACAAATCAAATAAGGAGATTTTATACTCTTGTGGTAGTAGGTCAAACATGAGTTGTTCGTAGTAACTTGATATCTCTAATATAACTTGTTTTTAACCTGTTATTTATGGAATGATCAAATGTTAAAGACCGACTTTCAAGCATTAAATGTTAACATTTCAATGGTGCTCTTTAAAATAAAGAGTATATTTTGGACAATAAAAAGTATCTTAAGAAAATTTTTTGATATAAAGACCAAATAAATTTATTTAAATTCAATAGACTTTTTATATCTCACTTTTCATTTTATTTTATCCCATAAAAGCATTTAATATTAATTTGTTTTATTTCATAAAAACATCTTTGAGTATTAAGATATTAATTGATATTTATTATTTTTGTTTCGTTTATTAAAAAAAAAATTTTTCTTTCATCCCACAACAACCATTTAATCTTATTGAGTATTAATGTTTATTAAATAAAGAAAAAATGAAAATTAAAAATATTAAAAGTCTATTGAAGTTATATAAATTTTTCTTATTTTATTTTACAAATTATTTAAAATACTCTTGGAGATACTCTCAGGCTATGTATTTTTATTAGCTCTTCAGGCTGACGTGTTT
The DNA here is from genome assembly GCA_949677035.1 of Omphalea diandra. Taxonomy (NCBI): domain Eukaryota; kingdom Viridiplantae; phylum Streptophyta; class Magnoliopsida; order Malpighiales; family Euphorbiaceae; genus Omphalea; species Omphalea diandra. The sequence goes on along the minus strand of CATIWR010461785.1, from coordinate 3,718 downwards.
AAATTTCATATATGTAGCCCAATTAAGGATTAAATTTTGGGACTAAAATCCTATTGGTTCTCATATGAAAATGAACAGGTATTGTACAAAGACATTGTTTACACCAGCCACAGTTCCATTGGCCCAAATCGTTGGTTTATGAATTTATGATTCTTGGACCTTATTTTGGGCTAAGATTCTGTGAATTGCACCGAGGGTCGTTTGTACAGTTTGTATTATGACTCTCTCAGGCTCAATGCTAATGAACGTTAATTCTCTTTGTCTATTGTTTTCATTATCTCTTTTATTCTCTGTTGACTTATTATTGCTACATACATATTGCTATTGATGATTTTATTAGCCTAAATATATTCCTAAATTGGTTATCTGTTATATACATATTTAGGTTGGAATTGATGATTTTTACCTTACATATTCATCACTGTCCTTCACATAAATTGATGGGATCAATATATTATATATGGCTAATTTTAACAAGTGCACCCAGTGCACTTGCTAAGATTATTAATTAAGATCCTATTTATATTTCATTAATTACTTTTGTCATCGCAAACTTAATTCATTGATTAAAAATGCCTCTTTCACATAAAATTTTTTTTTACCGGTCTAACATAAGTTTTTTCCCTCCTTTTCTTCTCTCCCAAATGCACATATGCCAAATGTTGCTAAAAAGAGAAAAAAATGAATTCAACAGATGATAGGTTAAATTCCATTTTTTCAATTAAATATTAATGTCTCGAATATTCAGAAAATATGTATTTAGATTTAATTTTGATATTTTCTATTTGAATTTTCTATGAATTAGTAATTATAAAAGTTTATTGTTAATTTTATTTAATTCATTTTATTTTAGTAGTAGCATAATTTTTATTTTGTTAGCATTTATTAGCATGGGAAAAAGAATGAATGAAACCAAGGCTATTTAATGATAAGATGTGTTTCATTAATTTTTGAAGATTGTATTAGAGTAATGTAGCTAATTATAGGTATTAGGCACTTGTTAACGAGACCCATTATATATTTATTTCAGTTTGTTTGATCGTGATTGGCATACTCAGACTTTAACTATTTGTTTGGAGGAAAAGTGATGATGACTCCACTTTCTATGAATTCCATCTTCAATAATGCTCATATCAGCGTGGAAGGTACCAAAAAAAAAAAAAAATCAAACCAAGAGAAATTATCCAAATCCAAAAACTCAAGTTTGATTCGAGTCGAGCTTCAAATCAAGAAAGCGTTCCAACTTGCAGCTCTGGACTCAGTGGTGAGACTTTCTTAAAGGGGTGATACTTGGTTTTGGAAAGGAGAAAATAAAGCCAAATATATGGTTTAACCAATATTTTTAAAATCGGATTGAAGATCAAATTAATTAGCTAATTAGTTTATAATTTGACTAGTTCGATTGATTAGATTGGTGAGATCAAATAGGATAATTGTTAAAATTTTTTGAAAAATATATAAATAATACTTACAAATATTTAAAAAATAAAATATATAACATGATAAACTAAATTGAGTAAAATAATGTAATTTTTAAATTTTTTTTAATAAAATGATGTAGTTTTGGAATAAATTGATTTAATCCAGCTTTCAGTTTTGATCGATTTTTTTGGTAATCGACTTCAATATCAAACTAAATCAAACCACTGACTGATTCTCAATTTTATTGATCAAATGATCCAATTATGAAAACATTGGATTTGACAAATTTTAGCAGCAGAAGGAGGTGAAAATAGCATGAGAAGAGTAGTCATCAAAATGATGGATAGAAGCACTATTACTACTGGATGAAAGAAAAGTGGTTTTCAACGAAAAAATCAATGAGGACAAAGAGCATAGAGGAATTATAGACTCACACAAAACGAATAATACATTCATTCAAGTCGGACTCCCTCCTCTAGGCTAACTGAATTCAATTTCACGACCTGCTTGAGTCGAAGCTTTCATATTTTCTCATCAGCATGGAGGATTTGAAACCTTAAATTCCTCAATAAAGTGGCAGATTTTGATGCAACTTTCGGCACGAAGCTTAAACTTTTCTATGATTGGATCGATCATTCAATATTTTTACTTGTCTTTTGGTTTTAATGAGATAGTGGAGCGATTGGTGGAGTTATGGGGGTGTGGGGTATAATGACCTTTAAATCGAATTACATGTCTTAAATTAACTTTAAAAAAGTTAATTTAAATTTATTTAAACTTTTTAAAGAAATTCAAAAAATAAATTAGTTCTTTAGCCATAGAAAATTTTAAAAAAGTCCTCTCTATAAATTGATAACAAATTTTTTAAATATAGAATTATGAGTCAAAAAATAATTTTTCTATAAGTTAATATTTGAAATTTTTTAAAAAAATTGACAAGATAACTAAATTTTGTTGTGAACAGAAAAAAATCTCTAAAATATAAAACTTAATAACTTAACCTAAAAAACATAGTCTTATGGCAACATTAATATCAAAACAAGCTTAAATCAATAGAAGTTGATTGATCTACTTTAAAGATGGCTATTTACTCTATCCATCGATACCCATCAGAACCCTACTCAATCAAATTTGATAATATTAAAAATATGTATGAGTAAACTCATACGTAAAAAATAGCATTGAGTTTGGATAGTGTACACATGTACACACGCATCTAGCCAATATAAAGAATATCAAATATTTTTAATATTTTCATTAATTTAGATGCATAATATTAAAAGTTATACAATTAAACTAAACAAATATGATATATTGATATATTGTATTTGGAAAACTAGATAAACTTTAAAATTATATAATTTTTTTAATATTTTAGTATTTTTATTTAATTTTAATATATGACCTCTTTGAATATAATATATATTATTTTAATTAATGTGATCATAAATTAATAATTATATACTTTATATTTTAATTTATATAAGTATTTTAAAAATATTTTGATAATTACTTATGGATTACATAAAATTTTATAGATATAATGATAAATTTAATATTTATTACCTAAATGGGTATAAATATGGGGATGAATATACATACAATCCTTTGAGTACGGTAAGTATATAACATTACCCTATCCATACCCTACTCATTGTCCTCTCTAATCTACTTTATGCCATAGAATATTTAAGGAGAAGGTATTAAATTATTAGGCAACTTCTATTTACCTTAAAAGTTGCTAGTCAAAAAGTAATTGCATTAATAAGACTTACTGATTCCACTAACAAATCCTAGTTGTTTTCTCTCTCACTTTTTTTCTCAAAGCTTTTTTTTTTCTTTATTCATCCTTTAGGACAATCGTCGGCTAAATCACCAACAGTATTTTAACTATTTTCGTCTCAATAATACAAATTTATATATATATTTACAAATTTTTTAATTTTTTTTGTATATGATGGGAGTTTTTAGTTCTTCTTTCATGGAAATTTTGATCCTCTTATATAGATATTATTATTATCTCTTTATAAAATTAATTTATAATATTATTAAAGAGATCAATCAGTTCTTTGTAGTAATTCAATTGGACTCATTTGAATATAAAAATATCGAGTTGTGGCTTATATAATCACTGAGTGGAATGTATTTCCTACCATTGTACAAAGTTCAATGTTTTGTTAACATGGTTGTGATTCAAAAAAAAAAAAAAGAACTTCATTTTTCGGATCAGATTCAACATATTTGGTGTCAATATAATGTATTATGGATTGTAAGTTTTTATTAAATATCGGTATTC
>CATIWR010461743.1:0-13442 GCA_949677035.1 Omphalea diandra | reverse complement strand
CCACCGATATGCCCCCAATTTTAAAACAACAAACCATTAATAGTGGGCCCCTCCCCCCCCCCCCCCCCCAAAAAAAAAAAAAAAAAAAAATCAAAGTAATTGATTGGCAGTTTATTTTTATATATATATCTAAAATATGCTTAATTACAATAAATAAAAAAAGTGATATTATACATGTGAACATGAAAAACATTTTTTTAAAAAAAATTAGAAACAAAACGTTGTCTATCAACAAAAAGTTAAAAGAATAAACATGTCTCATGACACTGTTTTTTTTTTTTTTTTGTTACAGATTACTACAATGCTTACGTGATTAATGCCCATGAAAATTATGGATTTAAGAAGTACACGTATATATATATATATATATAGAAATTCAAAATGGTTTTGATTAAATTAGATTTTAGAACAAAGATAGGATAGGAATGGACCAACAAGAAATTAGTAACAGTGGGTCATAGCTGTATTCATATAAGCACTGGCCTTTGTTGCCTTGTTTAGTGATTCACATGTTAACAGCAAAATTTAGTGAGTGTCTCATGTTATCAAATCCACCAAATATATAAATCCTGATGTGAATTAGAATAATTATCTCATGAAGAATAGCAAAATTTTTTATTTTTTTTATAAGGCTTAGTTTGTTCTGTTTAGGCCGAAAGAAAAACATGTTTAACTAAATCACTGGTAATCATCTTGGGTTTGGGCCCCTATAGCCCACCTTCTGACACTGAATGAATTATACAATATTATTTATTTATTTATTTTAATAATTTTTATGCTATTATCACATGATATGAATATATAAGAATCACACTTTGATGCGAAAATCAAACATTAATACACATTGCCTTTGAATATTCAACATAATAAAAGAATTTATGTCAAAAAATAATAAAGACAAAAAGCTATTATATTCATAAACACAAATTCTCTCAACATTAGCGACTGTCTAGAAAGGTTAGATGAAACCAAAAAAAGAAGAAGAAAAAAACAAAAATAGAAAGCTCGAATTTTCTAACACTATGGCTCGTTGTTTGTTTTAGTGGGCACAATTTAGATTCTTTGTACGATAATAATACATCATATCAACTCTGACTTATCATAGCCACGTGGAACACGGACCCAACACCCTCTTCAAATCCACGTGTTACTTTCCTTATTTTCTCTTCATAAAAACACGTAGTTAAGATGACCAGCCACGTGGACAAAACGACAAAATCCCCACGTGTGAAATGAAGAGAACATACCATGGTAAGTAGCCAGTATGAACCGTGGGGACCCCTTTGGTACTTTGGCATAATTGCGCGTCTTCATCCTTATTCTCTTTAAAACTCCATACCACTCCATATATATATACACCCAATTCAACATTTTCTTCACTTCACGCTGTCAAACTTACTGACTACTAGTCAAACCAAACTCAAACTCTTCCCCTTACCTTTGTTCTATATTATATATTATCGAATTGTAGGTTGCCAATCCAGATAGAGTTGTAACTTCCCAATTTGTCAAGTTACTAATTCGAACTTAATTCGGGTTAGAATTATCAGATTTATGAAGTTCGAAATTCATTTGAAGGTGGAACAATTAAATCTGTCAAATTTCAACTTCAAACACGTTAAAGTCAAATAATCAGTTCAAACTCAGTTTGAGCTAAAACGGTTACATTTGACTTGCAAAGATTAGCTCAACCTATTAGAAAAAAGGAAAGTGATATCACAAAAGCTTTAAAACTTTTAGTACCTCTTCCAATGGATACATTCAGCCATTTCTCTGATCCACACCCACTTGCCCCCCAAGAATCGCCTTCACATTCTGACGCTTGTAGTTCAACTACTGTTCACGGAGGAACTCACTCTGACGAGGCGACAAGTCGTCCAAAAAGGCGAGCTGGAAGAAGAATCTTCAAGGGGACCCGCCATCCGGAATACAGGGGTGTAAGGAAGAGGAACGGTGATAAGTGGGTGTGTGAACTACGTGAACTCAGTAAAAAGTCACGCATATGGCTTGGAACGGACCCTACACCAGAAATGGCAGCAAGAGCACATGATGTAGCAGCATTGGCGCTTAGGGACAAGTCTGCATGCCTCAACTTTGCTGACTATGCATGGAGGCTGCCTGTGGCTGCTTCTAGGGATGCTAGAGAGATCAGGAGGGCTGCTGGTGAGGCTGCAGAGTTGTTCTGGCCGGGGGACTTTGGCGGCTATGATGAGGATAATCCGATTAGCGGAGAGAATAATGGTGGTAATGATGAGTGCAAAATTTATCAAGAAAATGATGTATTTGTTGATGAAGAGGCTTTATTTGAGATGCCAAGGTTGCTTACTGACATGGCTCAAGGGCTTCTAGTATCTCCTCCCCGTTTTGAATGGGATTTAACTACTGACTGGGAGAATCGACTAGAGAGTGAAGTCGATATGCCGTTGTGGAGTTACTAATTAATTTGTACTGTTGGACATCAGTTAAAGTTGGAGGTGTAGAAACATATTGAATGCCTTCTGCTTCTTTGTAAGCACTACTAACAATCATTAAGGAAGAGAAAACCAACCTGATTTCCGCTGTGCTAATCCAGGAGTTTTGAGCAGATATCTCAATTCTATCGCTTTAACTTGATTAGTGTAAACAAAGGGAGATGCGAAAGCAACATCTGCGCACTGTAGGAGAAGTAGCTCAGGTCTCCAATTTTCTAGGGCAATAATTCTGTGATTTTTTTGGTTATAGTGTTGACATCATCTAAGAGGGGAAAAAAAAAGGGTCGATAGTAGTTAATGAAAAAATTAATATTAAGTTGCATGCTTGATTAATAATTAGCGAACGAATTCGACCGCTGAACAAAACTTAAACTGACTTATGGTGAGGGCCTTAAGAACTTGGGTGAGAATGATAATTCCAAGAAGATCTTACCAGAAAAAAAAAAAAAGGGTTAATATCTTCGTAATAAGTTGGCGAAGAAATTTGTTTGCATTTTTTGTAAATAACAAAAATCTTTTATTGTCTTTGGAAATTAAATTCATGTAATATTCTTCCATTATTTATATGATTAAGAATAAAATGATCATGGACTTAAATGATTTCCCATATTTGGTATTTAAAATATTCTTATATATATACAAATTATTTGCAAAATTATCAATTTTAATCGAGTTAAATCATAACGATTTTGACTTAAAATCTTGGACAAGGCAGTACGACGTCTCAACCACCTCAAAATGTTAAAATCTTTTCTTTAGAAGTATCTCTAACGAAAAAAAAATCTGCCTCTCTTTTTCTATCCTCTTCGTCTCTTTTCTTAGGTTACACGGGGGGGTGTTGTGGGTCAGTTTTTGGCTGGCAATAATATTTTATCCTATAAATGAATGAGTTTCACATATAAATTTGAGTGTTTATGTTATTTTTTACTTCTATATAGGTAATTTTACTCCCTCCACAAATAAGATTTAGTTGGATTTCAAACACACATCAAGGGATTTGTTTTCTGCTTTGTTTCTTAAAAAAAAGTAACCTTGGATTTCTATAGCTTTTAAAGTTAGAGAAAATCCTTTTAAAAAGAAAATCTTAATTCAATTTAATCAGTCATTAGAGTTCTTACTTGAAACTGATACTCTTCTTTTCACTATAACCATAAAACTGAATATTTCTCTTTGAATATCATTCAGATAGATTTGTGGTGAATGCGGATATCTGTTGAGAAAACAGGTGGCCACGTGTTTTGCTATTTTGAATTATATTCGACTCCAAAATGAAGTCGCCGTCGTCGGCCCCGTGGTTGTGAAGCTGTGGGCCTAGTTGGTAGGTCAGCTTTTTTTTTTTAAAAAAAAATTTTCCTTTTTATTTTTTCATCTATTAAAATAATTAACTTCTCGTTTTATGAAATAAATATTTGATTATTTCATTAAAGTATTTTTTTGGTAAAAAATTAGGATTTTTAAACATATTTTTCAAAAACTTAGAAAATAAGATATTATGTTACCACATAAAAATTTTCTAAATAAAAATTATTTTTTAAAAAATATAACCAAGTGTTTTTCTATTGTATCCTTTTATTTAAGTCTAAGCGAAAAGCACAAGATAATTTTTTGGCCAGAGTTTAAATTTTTATGTAGTATTTTTTTTTCTTTTTTAATATAAAGATGACTTTTTTGTTTAAATTAATATAGTTAAAAAGTGAAGACTAAAGCACTGTTTACTTTATTAAATTATAATAATATGATTAATAATTTATTATTAAATTAGATAAAAATATTATTCATTATTGAATTAGATAGATTTAAATACCGTTATATTAAATATAAATTATTATTTATTATTAAATTAAAATTATATTGTTTAATAATAGAATTTACCTAACTGAAAGGTAACACGTAAAATTTGTTATTTTGTTGATAAGCTTTTCAACCACGCAAAGTCATAAATCCACATTATGCACATCAATCTTCTTATTTTATTTTTATTTTCTTTTTACTTTTAAATTTTATATTCTTTCAAATAGATTAACCTTTTAATTTTTTTTCTAAAATTTTTAAATTCTAATATTATTTTTCTTTTAATTTTATATATCACATCTTCAATGTCACTCTTATATATATATATATATATATATATATATATATATATATATATATATATATTATTTTGAATTATTTTTATTTTATAATATTTTCATGTAAGAAATTTTTAAGATTATTACTGGTATAAAATTTGAAATAAAACGATAAAATCTAGTAAACAAAAATTTCATAATAATGTTTTCATATTTTTAATTTTGATTCGATATTATTTTGTTCAAAAAATATTAATGGAGATAATAATAAAAATTAATTTTTGAACTAAAAAATATTTTTAAAATTTCACAAATAAGTATTTTTTTTTAAATACAGAACTATTTTTTAAAAAATAAAAAATTATTTTCTAAAAGTAAATATGTACTAATTTTTCTCGTAGATATTTTTTTTAAGAAAGTTATTCTTATTAAAAACTCGGTGAGTAACGTACACACTTGAAATAGGTTAATACATTATCGAATAAATTTATTATAAATTAAAATGGAATTTTTAATATAAATTTGTCAACTTTTCAGTTGTATTTATTCAAATTGAATAATTTTGGTTGGTAATTATGATGCGGCGTTTGCGGCATTTAATTTTGGCTTGTTCCGTCAAGCAAATAAATTGGACGGCTAAAATTTGATTTTTTTTCGTGCTCTCTCGTTGAATCAAATTATGACGTTTAAGCTATAGAACCGACTTACGTGGGATCATATTATCATCACATTACCATTTCTAATATCTACTGTAGATTTCTTTCTTTTTTATATAAACTCTTCAAAAATAACTGCTTACCCATAATGTCTATGAAGCAACCTCTACTCAATTCATCATGTCAAATTATAAATTGATTAATTATAATTGATTATATTTAATAAATTTTATTTTTAAATGATAATTATATTTTTTAAAAATTATGATGTAAAAATATATAATGTTGAAATTTTTTATTGGTTAGTCTATAATTTGACATAGAGAACTTATATTGTAGAAAAATTTCTCATATTTTAGTGAGTTAAATGATTCAATGAAAATATTAGAAAATAAATAAGTGTTCAAATTTCATGATATTTAAATTTGATCTCACTCATAATTCATTTTTGTCCTCATTAAATTATTTTTAAGAATAAAGAAATAATTTTTTTTTCTACAAAATCTCTTCTTTCTTTATTGTCACGTGAATATTACTACTTTGTACTTGAGAAATTCTCAAATTTTAAGCTTAAAATTATATTTTTTCCTTATCTATTTTGTGTGATTTTTTTTTGCTTTTAAAAGAAATAAATATCATAATTTTTTTAGTATTAAATTGAAAATCTTTAACTATAAAATTTTATAGATAGACTCATCAAACTTCATGAATGTTCAAGCCTATTTACTTTTCTGTGTTTCACTTTCTTGTTGATTTTACAATATGAAAAGAGATGATAAAGAAAATTATTATATGAAAATAATTAAGTATTGATACTACACTCACTAAAATCGATTGAGCTCACTCTTATGAAAGGTCCATAGGCATGGTTCTTCAATCCATCCCTTATCCTCGTATGTAAAAGATAATCTTCATTAAAAAAATTATTCTAATAAGGAAATGATAACTTTCGTTAGAAAATTAGTTCCTATTCAGAAATGACACTTCTCATCATAAAAAATCACAGTTCTAATCTAATATGAACACAAAACCACTATATAAAGGGTCATCACCAACTATTTCATTCACTTTACTCATATATAGTTTCACTTTATCTCTCAAGTAGAGTGTAACATTTAATGTAAAATCAAATTTCTCTCTCATCTTCATTTGTCTTGTAGAGCCTCAATTTTTTTTTTAAAAAAAAAAAACTCGATTCATTCATCTATATCCAAAAGAACTCATTCAAACTACCTAATTTGCTACCATGCGAAATATCAAATATTTTTTATTCAAGTATTTTATAGTATTTATTTAAAAAATTTATTTTGAAAATTATATGAATTGTATTTATATTTTTTAAATTGATATATGGTTAGGTTCCTTTTATATATATATATATATTTATTTGTAACTGTAAAAAAAAATATTATTGTCTCTTTTATGTTATTTAAATTAATATATGATCGACATTGTTCTACAATGTTTATAGTGAAAAATACTTATAATAAGCATTTATTAATGTGTATATATATATACCGAATGGTGTCTAAGGATGACAATGATAAGAGGATTTTCCGCTCTTTGCAGGGATTTGTTCCAATAGGGTGGAAAATCCCCGCCCTTTCTCTTCCATAGAGTAAGGGTCCCTTGTCTAACCTGCTTCCAATAGCAAAGTCACGAGTAGGACTGACAATGGGTCGAACAGGGGTGGGGGCTATTCTCATCGTCCGCCCTACCTTCTTGCTGAGGGGAATTTTCTTCCCATCCTTGTCTCCACAAAGATTCATGCCGAGCAAATTTTTTTATTTTTTCTATTCCTTACAAATTATTTTTTAAAAATATAATTTATTAGACAAGGGGGAAAATCTTTTTCCTATCTTTGCTTGTGATGAGGCAATTTTTGTATTTTTAAATTATTTTTTAAAATAATTATATTAAATTATAAATTGAAAATATTTTATATTATAAACATATATATATATATATATATTTAATACTTAAAATGTTCACTATTATTTTTTATATTATTTAAGAAAATATATTTAATATTTTGCCAAATTATAATTTATAATATTTTTTTATTTATACCCTTAATTATATTTACTGAAAAATAAAGATATTTTACTAATTTAATAATTAATAAAAATAAATTAAAAATGTTGATTATAATTAATTAAAATAGATATGTACTTTGAAATCTTTCAAAAAAAGAGAGTGAATAATTTTTCTTAGGGGGAATGAGAGTATAATTTTTTTGCAAGGATCCAATTCTGCATGGATGCGCTTCCCACCTCTATTTTGTAGAGGGAAAAAAGTGAAGGACAAATTTTCATATTGGACGCTATATTAAAGCATTCCTGGAAATACACCAACAGGCATAATTAATTGAGCTTCTTGTTCGTTTGTACCACATTATAACTCATAGAAATAGCCATCTTGGGACGATAACTATTCCAAGAACTTCGTAATAGGTTTTCCTACATTAAACCTATTTTCTTTTCTGTAAATTCATTTATATGAACCCAGAAGTTGGAGACTCAAAATTTTAATTTCTACAAATAGAAAAGTCCACGGCAGATTGATATGGAGTGCGTTTGACATTGTACATAACTATAGTACTTAGTTTTATAAATTCTGAAATATATATATATATCTCCTCACAAAATAATATAACTATTTCGTTAGTTTAATTTAATATCTCTTTATAAACATTTCAAATATGAAAGTCTTTTACAAAATGAAGAGAAGAAGATTGGAAATTGAATGAGAAACTTTATTAATGAAAAATCTTATTCACGAATACAAGAGCAGCTGTTTATATGCAAGAAAAAAGTAAACAATTAATATTGTCAACTCAAAAAACTAATATAACTAATTTGTAACTTATCTTATCTTAAATAACTATTTAATCTAACTGTTGCAACTAACTTGCTCTTCACAAGAATCCTCTATAAACATCTTCATCCTTGATCTGTTGCACTGTCAACATTCAATTTCCTTTTCTCTTCTTCACACTCCCCTCATACACGTGCATATATATTACATATGCTCATCTTGCTAGGCAAATAGCTTAATTGTCTAGGACGCAATGCTTTAGTGAAAATATCAATTAGCTGATTTGATGTTTTCACATGTAGAGGCTCAAGTTACCTAACCAATATTTTATCCCTTATAAAGTGATAATCTATCTCAATATGCTTTGTTCTCTCATGGAAACTTAGATTTTTTGCTATTTGAATAGCTAAGATATTGTCACAATGCAACAAAGTTAGTTGTTTATAAGGTATTTTAAAATCTTTCAATAAGTAACCAAGCCAAATTATTGCCTTATATTTTGCCTTTGCTGAACTCCTTGCCATAGTGCTCTGTTGCTTTGATTTCCATCTCACTAATGAGCTTCCAAGGAACACACAATAACCTGTTAATGACTTCCTACTCTCCTTGCAAAATCCAAAATCACTATCAGTGTATGCATGTAGCTAAAATTCAGAGTTTATAGAGAAGAAAACACCTTGACCATAAGCATTCTTTAGATACGTTAATGCCTTTAATGCAGTAATAAAATGTTTGTTAGTAGACCTATCCATGGACTTTGATAGAATATGGATTATATATACAATTCAAGCTTAGACAAGGTTAGATACATCGTCTTTCCAACAAACTTCCTATATTTATAGGGATTTTCAACTAGTCCAATATCTTCATGTGTAGCTAATGGTTTACTTCCATTAGTAGAACAAAAGGTTTGGCTCCCAAAAGTCCATATTCTTCCAATAACTCTAAATTATATTTTCTTTTAGGAGAAGACAATACCTTTAAGTGTTCTTGCTAACTCAAGTCCCAAGAAATATTTGAGTTGTCCCAAATCTTTCAATTTGAAATTTGCTTTAGGCAATTCTTTAATCTTCTGAACTTGTAACAAGATATTACTTGCTATGACAATGTCATCCACAAACACAAATAATGCCACAAAACCATATTCATCATCCTTTGTGAATAAAGAATAGTCTGCCTTTGATTGAACAAATTCATTTTTAATCAAGCATTCTGAGAATTTGATGTTCCACTGCTTTGAAGCTTGCTTCAACCCATATAGGAATTTTTGAAGCTTGCATACAAGTTTAGTACCAGAAGCAGTAGTTTCAGCTATAATCTTCCCTAAAATTGAAAACCCTGTAGTAGGTCCATGTAAACTTCTTCAAAGAGATCTCCATTTAAGGAGGCATTGCTAATATCAAGTTGAGCAAGGTGCCAACCTTAGATAGTGGCTAAAGCCAAAAACATCTGCACTGTGGTATGCTTAACAACAAGACTAAAATTTTCTTCATAGTCAAAGCGATACTGTCGAGTATACCCTTTAGCAACTAGTTTGGCCTTATGTTTGTCAACAAACACATCAGAATGAAATTTAGTTTTGAAGACCTATTTCTAACCTGTAGGCTACTTATAAGGTGGCAAAAGAACAACTGACCAAGTGTGGTTAGCTTCAAGAGCTTCTAATTTAGAATTAATTGTTGCAATCCAATGTTGATGTTTAATTGCTTGTGCATAAGAAGTAGGATCAAGAGAGGAAGAAATGGCATAAGTAAATGATTTGAAGGAAGGAAAAGACGAGAGTAAGAAAAAAAAGTGAGAAAGAAGATAAACAACAATATTGGTGGAAGGAAGATTATGATAATAATCTTAAAGATAAGTGGGAAGTTTAGAAATTTTAGTACTTCTTCTAAGAGGAGGAGAGGAAGATATGAAAGGAGGATGTGGTGATGGGGAAGAATATGGTAAATATGGTAAAGGTGATGAAGTGTGTGAAGGTGTTGAATGTGAAAAATCTTGTAAGTGTGGTGATTGTGGAGAGACTTGTAGTGGTGTGGAAAAAGAACAAGAAAAACGTGGAAGTGAAGAAAAAATAGTAGGAAAAGAGGAAAGAAAAAATAGAAGTGGAATAACAAATGAAAAAGTGGAAGAAGATTGAGAATGATGGAAAGGACAAATATTTTCACAAAATTTGATGTCTCTAGAAATGAAGGTAGCATGTATATGTAAATCATAAAGTTTATAACCTTTGTTGCCAGAGGGCTAACCTATGAAAACACATTCTCTAGCTCTGCTATCAAATTTGATTCTATAAGAAGTCAAATTTATAGCAAAACATAGACAACCAAAGGATTTAATAGATGTATAAGATGGAGGATGATGACATAGAAGTTCATAAGGGGATTTATGATTGAGAGAAGGAGATGAAATTTTGTTAATGATAAAAGTAGCAGCGAGCATCACATCACCCCAAATTTTCAATGAAAGATTGGAATGAAATAAAAGGATACGAGTTACATTAAGAATGTGTTGATGCTTCCTTTCAATAGTATCATTCTGTTGAGGAGTGTAAGCACATGAAGTTTCGTGAATGGTACCTTTAGTGTATAAGAAAAAGAGAGCTGACATTTAGTTCCTTGATCTATTCTAATAATTTTGACTTGTTTGTGAAATTAAGTATAAATTAAATTGCAAAAGTATTGAACCCAATTAGTAGTTTCAGACTTATGTTTCATGAGAAATGTCCAAGTACATATGGAATTTTCATCAACAATGGTAAGAAAATAATGATATTTATTAAGATCAAGTTAGGAATAATGACCCCGTACACCCATATGTCAAAGATCAAACATGTTAGATACATGATCAGACGACTGACAAAAAGGCATTCTTTTAAGATTTGCCTTAGGACAAGCCATACAAGGTACATTATTAGTACTATCTATATTAGATAAGAGATGTTACAAGAAAGGAAATTGATGTAAATCAATGTGACCTAACCTATGATGACATAATTGATAAGAAACATTATTGACAAAAGAGTTGGCAGGAGATGAAGGATATATGAGAAGCAGAATAGTGTGAAGATTATAGGAAATATAAGCCTTGATGGACCTCAATAATCCAATTGTGGTCCATGAAGAGAGGGCTTGAAAAAAACAATAGTGTTGTAAAAAAATAAAGTAAGAAGTATAATTAAATGTCCATTGACTCACTAAAATCATATTAAAACTGAAAGAAGTGATGCATAAGACATTATGCAAAGTGATGTGTTGATTTAAGACTACAGTGCCAATATGAGTAACAGATGTTTTCATGCCATTTGGAAGAGTAACAAAAGAATTTTGAACACAGGTATAAGAAGAGAAAAAAATGTAAGGAGCATGTTGTATGATTAGTAGCACCTATGTCTATGATCTAAGAGCGAATGTGAGTATTAGATTGCAACAACCATTTAAACAAACCAACATTAGAAGTAGAAAGAACTAAATGAGAAGTACCTCCAACATTGCCAACATATTGATAAGGTGTAGCAGAAGATGTGACATTGACTAACTTGAGTTGATCACTAATTAAAGTGAGCAACTGAGTGACTTGATCATGGGTGAAGTTAAACTAAGGAATTGTTACTGGTGTCACAGGAAGTGAAGATGTTTGGTAGAGCTCCAAGAATTTATGTATTAACTGAGCTAGTAGAAGATGAAGTTCTAGGTGAAGTAACATTTTTCATTTTGGATAACGTAAACCTTGGTGGAAAACCAATGAGTCTAAAACATATTTCCTTTGCGTGTTTAGTCTTGCTATAGTGAGTGTAGTAAAGATAATCATTATTCTTCTTTACTGCCAAAGCTGCTGGTTCATGCAAATTTTGATACTATTTCAGAAGGGATTTTTGATTCTCTTTTCAAAGGACCATGTTGTACACTTGATATAGGATGGAAAATAGTTTCATGAGAATAATTTGGGACCTGATTGCATGAAAACTCTCATTTAAGCCATTAAGGAACTTGAATACACAATCCTTTTGGCATCTATCAACATACAATTGAAAACTCTTTGTTGCGATTGCCATTGGAGCAATGAGGCAAGGGCCTAAAGCTTTTTAATTCTTCCTAAAAACCATTGAGTTCAGTAAAGTATGCATCAACTAACCTAGTTCCCTAAGAAATAAAACATAATAGCGGTTGAAGATGACAAATTGTTGACTCATTGGGTTGAGAAAACCTTTGATTGAGCTTCTCCTAAATATGAGAAGCTTCCTCCATATAAAACACTGTAGATGCAATATGATAGATCAGAGAAGCTAAGCCATGACTCGGTTATTGTACCTAATCCATGGCAAATACAAAGGGTTGTCAAGCTTTGGCTTAGGAATTAAACCAACTATGAATTCCCGTTTGTTCAAAATGGACACTCCCAATAAAAACTATCTTGTCCAAGTTGTAAAATTCAAGATGTTAGCTTAGGAGTTACAATCATAGAGCTGTGATTGTCTGTGTGATGGATGAAGTATGGAGATAAATAATCTTTTGATAAGTTTTGCGAATTAGCATTTGAATTAGAAGAATTGATTGGTGAATGAAGATTTGTCATTGATGATTTCAGTTGAATCTTTAAGGGAAAAGTGAAAAGATCATGAAAAGAAAAAGGAGGGAAAAGAAATCTATTGATCTTTCTAGAAGTTTAATACCATGTTATAAAATGAAAAGAAGAAGATTGTGAATTGAATGAAAAACTTCATTAATAAAAAATCTTATTCAAGAATACAAGAGCAGTTGTTTATATATAAGAAAAAAAATAAATAACTAATACTGTCAGCTCAACAAACTAAAACAACTAATTTGCAATTGATCTTATCTTAAATAATTAATTAATCTAACTACTGCAACTAACTTGCGCTTCACCTTTGCAAACATCTTCATCCTTGATCTACTACACCTTCAACATTCAGCTTCCTCTTCTCTTCTTCATAGTTTGAATGGCAAAAATTTAAGCAAAAAGTAGTTTTTTTTTTCTTTTTCAACGTGACTATTAATAATAGTAATTCCAAGATCAAATGTGCCTTTTGAATGATCAATCCATGGAAATTCTAATATTTACTCATGGTTTAACTCATAAAGATATTTTTGTTGGTCCTTCAACGTGGAACTCATCAACTACCTCAATTTTCTTACTCCTTGCCCAAATCAATCAACTTTTTTTTTTTTTCATTATCCAATTGCTCATGATGGTTTATCTAATATATGATATACCTAAAATAATTAATTAGTATTTTTTAAGAGAATTTGTTATTGGTAATATATATATATATATATATATATATATATATATATATATATATATATATATATATATATATATATATAGAGATATATATAAATATATTTTTTATGTATTTATTTAAATATATCTATATATATATATATAAGAGATATATAATTATATATATT